>PVIU01000424.1:24894-326733 GCA_004026605.1 Ondatra zibethicus | reverse complement strand
AAGGAAGAAAGGAAGGAAGGAAGGAAGGAAGGAAGGAAGGAAGGAAGGAAGGAAGGAAGAAACTGGCTCAGTTGGTTCTGAACCAAGAGGAATGAATCGATTAATGGTGGTGGTTTTATTAAAATTAATATGATTAAGAATTAAAAGAAATTATCACCCTAATAAGCAAAGAAATAGAATATATAAAAAGACAGGTGCCACTTCTAATGATCAAAAGCACAATTTTCAAAGTGAAGAAATACATGGAAAAAGGTTCATAATAGATTGTATGATGCTTAGGACACTTCTCTAAATCCAAAGCCACAGTGATAGCAGAACAAACACCAGGCAGCCTAGCAAAGATGTCAGTATTGAGTAGATGAGTGGAAAAGCAGTTTGAAAAATTGCTGCCCAAAACCTTACAGTTATATGGAAACATTAAAGACTTCAAAGAAATTTTAATGGAACAGACAGAATCATACCATACTGTTCTTAAAATGATTATTGAAAAAACAGAGACCAAGAAAATCTACTGACATATGGCCAGAGAAAATGGAAACACAAGTGGTCATACAACGTCCCCCCCCAGGAATGTAAGTCTTAAAACAATGGACCAATGTCTTTAAGATAATTAAAGAAAACAAAACAAGGCTGTCCTTTAAAATTAGTAAATCCAAAATAATGTTCCTCAAAAATAAAATACAGACAAAATATTTTATACTCATTAGTCACTGAAGTCTGTGTTGTCAGCAGACATAATAGACAACGTATGAGTAAGTCCTCCAGTGTAGTAGATGCAGGTAAACAGCATTTGCTTTGAGTATTTTGTGTTGTTTGACATCATAAAAAGAGGAGTGCAGCATGTATTGATGACTGAAGAAAACAAGCATTCAGAATAGAATCTTAGCAGAAGGCCCACAGCATTTGGAACAGATGTCACTTAGAAATATGAAAACCATCAACAGTTAACAAAACTGAAGCGAGATGGGCCAGCTCTGCTGCCTTCTCTCTGGTCTACTACAGAAGTGGATGAGCTATGCAACAAGACTGTATTTTCAAACTCGTACTCCCAAAAACATTCCTCATAACCCCTGCCTTCATAAAGGGGCCGTGTGCTTGAGGGTTTCTCAGCCAACTGAAAATCACAATCTAAAAATATTGATAGGATCAAAAGAAAAGAAAATAGCAAGGTAATTGTTTTTTCTAATTTACTGTTTGTTAACTTTTAGTAGATACAAGAAAGTGTTTATACTAGCTTTCCATTTATTTATTTATGATTTCAGGGTTCCATGTAGCACACATTAGCCTCAAACTCCCGTGTAACTGAGCCTTGAACTCCTGAACTTCTTGCCTCTACCTCCCAAGTGCTAGGGTTACATGAAGGCACCATGACACCCGTCTCAATATTCGTTTATAATATAAGCCTTTCTCCTCATCAGAATATTTTTCATGAAAATAATACTAAAACATTTGACTGGAGAGTGAGTTTTGCCTTTCAGTATCTTAGGACTGAATTTTTTTTATTAATGCTTGTGTGGATTTATATCTCTATTTGTAGGGGAGAGTAAAAATTACACTTAAAAATCTCTATAATTTAATCATAATTTTCCTTTTATTTCTAAAAGCAGTCACAAATCTAAGTGGTCACTCAGATACCTGAATATGGCAAGACACGCCATAATGTTAGGTCTGCACAGGTCTCAACCCAAGAAAGGGGGCATTTGAACTGCCACTGAGTGTTCTCAAATCATTAGTTTCTGTAGAGTTTTTGAAGTGTTAAAGAATACTACTAACTTTAGGTAAAGGCAAATGTATTAATCCAGCATGGTACATCTGATTTGGTACACACTGGCTGGTAAATTAGGAGAGTTTTAAAATATTTGACAAAGATAAATATAAATTAATACAAGAATATTATTAGAAGACAAGATGTATGAAGAGTAGTCAAAAGTATTTTTAATTATTTCTCTCCTCTCATAAAATAGTAGGCATAATCCCTCAGGATGAAGAGTTCAAGGAGTGATGAAGGCTTGATTTACCTGCCCAACACACTCCTCCTTCCTAAGAACATGCCATTGGTGAAAAGCAAAACACTGGTCTGATCATTCACACCACCACACCGTCTCATTGATGCATGCTAAGTACTTGAGGGATATAATTATCATTATTACTCTGTCATGGGATATCTTTACACTGTGAAAATTTATTGCCATGGTTGGTGTAAGAAAAGCTGAATAGCTAATAGCTAGGCAGGAAGTATGGGTGAGACTTCTGGGCATAAAGAAGGAGAAAGAGATAATCGAGGTGCAAGGAGACACGAAGTAGACATGGAGGTAGTCAGTCATACACAATGAAAGAAAGGGAAAAAGCCATGAGGCAAAATGTAGATTAATATAAATTGATTAATTTAACTTATAAGAGCTAGTGAGACAAGCCTAAGCTAAGGCCGAGCATTCATAACTAATAATAAGTCTCCATGTCTTTATTTGGGAGCTAGTTGGTGGACCAAAGAAAATTCCAGCTACAAATGGTGTTCAATATGGGGCCTAAATTTCCACATAGGGCCTGAGAAATCTAATAATAAAAAGAGAGAGAGAAAAGGAAAAAAATTAGAAAAAAACAGATCAGTTCCTTTAAGAAGCACTGCTGTGCAGCAGAGCACTTGAGCAGCTGGCATGCTAAGTAGAAAGAACAAGTTAAGTAAAAATGCCTGTCACTGTGTGGGCACCAGCTTCCTAGAGATGGGACGTTGGTGCAGCTCTTGGTTAAACACAGGTACCAGTTAAACACAAGTCCCAGCTATGCCTGCAAGGTTAAAGATCGCCTCTCTTGGACCAGAAAGTGGAGAGAGCCAACTGCCACAGTTGCATGTTCGTAGGAGCAGAGGCCAGCCACCACTTAGCAGTTTAAGGTTTGGCTTACACAGTCAGAGAATGTTATAGATGCACAGTAAAACAGTTCCAAACTGAAAAGACCTTTCAGCAGGTTACAGTGTGTATAGGTGCTTAAGAAAAAAAGAGAAAATTGGTATAGACAGTCTTAGAAAAAAATTAGTTTAAAAATAATGAAGTCTTTAAAGAAAGAGTAAAATAATATAAAAAGAATAATCCATATAAAGATAGGAAATACACAGGGAGTCTGGATCCTGTATGGTGCTTTGTTGCCCTTGAATTTTTAGAATGCTAATGAACAAATGACTGCTGCTAAGAGACATGAGGTATGGAATTGTTGAATTAAACCAACCTAGATTACTTTAGGGATGTCTTAACTTTAAAATGGAATTCAGAAAATGTATTATGTTTTAGGGGTGGTTATGCTTTTGTTTTCACAGGAAATGGAAGGCTATAGATTCTTCCAAAATTTACAGATACCAGATTTGATTGGGAGAAACCCTCTGAAAGTCTTGGTTGGAGATATAGAGAAATAAACCTAGAAAAACTACAGGACTGGTGACATATATGCTGATCCCTTGACAAGGAAATAACTCTGAGACTGGATGAGACATGATAAACCTTGTTGGTTACAGAGTCCTCGTGACTTATTATTACATGCCATCCTTCCATATGACATGTACAGAGGTTTGGTTATATAGTCCAAACAAACTTATAAAACTGACAGATGTCTTTTACCTGCTCAAACATAGAAGAAAATAACATTTTTAACTGACTTGTGCAACCCACATATTTCATAGCTGTGCTAATGCAGATATATATATTACCTTTAAAAGTTTATGTGTTTTCAGAAAACAAGGACAAAATACAATGAAGACAAGTAGTCCCAGTAATCCAGCCTCTCAGAATGCTTCTGTTTCAGTTTTCTCAAAATTCTACATCCAGAACAACTTAAAAACTGCTAGCTGAGATGGTCCAACCTCACAGACTGTCCAGCTAAGACTTCAGATAAACTCTATACTTTTCCATCACACAGAGACTAAACAAAAAAGTAATATAGCTAACTCTCCCAGGACTTTATCATTATCCCATTTTTTTCAGGATCTTGTAAAGATGTTGTCAACCCAAAACAACAGGAAGCAGTCTAGAGAACACAATGCCCACATTCCTGAGAGGTGTGGTAGATAGTTTTTAGTCATTCAATGGATTATGGGTGTTTATATCATTTAGTAGGGTTTGTTACAAGTTGCTGTTGGCCATGGTTGGGTAAAAGGATGAGCAAAGGAGATTAGATTCATGGGATTTATTTCTGAAGGGAAAAGGGGGATATAGTATAAAATGATGTGATAAAAAGGTGGAATGTTGAATCTACTTTTGAACAACCACTAGTCTCAAATATTTTACATTGGTATGAATTTTTGTATATTTATACAATTTTAAGGTTATTTTATTATATTGCATATATGTTTCTGTTTTAGTTTAAGGTATTGAACCTATGCAACTCATTTAACAATATTATGTAAGGTTCTATTCTTTGAAAGCTATTTAGGATGATTAAGAAATACAGGTTAATAATTAGTCATGTATAATAATCAAACTTATAGTCATGTTAGATATGTTTTCAGTGTTAATCAGAGACATATTTTAGATAGACAGAGGATTTTCAAACTCTTCAGAGACCTACACAATATGGCATTTAAGATGTTTTAATAACCTAAGGCTTCTCAAGACAATAAGACACATCTGCTCCTAGCAGCACCAACTTACTTCAAAAAAGGATAATCAAAGAATCTCCATATGGAGTTTGCCTTCATTGTGGTAAAACTATCCATTTGGGCAAGAAACTGCCTTTGTCTTGACTGCTGATAGTATACTGTACAAACTGAACACAAAGGAAAAAGACTGCTGAACTTTGCCAAAACAAGGTAGGACCGTTCTTAAAACTTCCTTCTTCATAGAAAAGTTTGTCAAATATTCTAGGCCTGTAGATTGAAAACAAATCATCATTGCAGAGGAACCTTGGGTGATTTTCTAGGCAGCCAGATGTCTTTGTCATTTCTATAGTTTTAGAAGGTGCTATCACTGTACTTCTTGTTTACTCAGATAATATTATATCCTTCTCAGGTCTCTGATGGAGTTGAAGATGAGATAGTTATATTTACAGTTTTTCTAGTTACCAAATTCAAAAAAGAAACTCACAAAAGCAGTATAAAGTGTATAAGGTTGAGAGACATAAAGGCTTAAATTGTTTGTCTAAGAAGTCTTTTGAGGTCAAAAGATAGTTTTGGATTGGTAATACAAGTTAGGTAGAAAGTGAACTAGGTCCTAAACTTTGAGCTCACCGAGATAGGATAGAAGATAGAGTAGGTTCTCTGAATTTGTCAAATACAAATGGACTGGACATTGTGAATGTATTTCTTGCTTTATAATCATCTTTGTTGTATATATAAGATTGTATATCTTATATAAATTATATATTATTGGATAAAATACATTTCATATACATTATATATTATGTACATACTTTCCTATGTACAGTTAAAACATTTCCTTTTTATTTAGACAAAAAGGGAGAAATGTTGTGGATATCTGTACACTATGTGAAAATGTATTGCTGTGATTGGTATAATAAAATGCTGAATGGCCAATAGATATGCAGTAGTAGGTATAGGTGGGGCTTCCCGGTACAGAGAGAGGGAAATGAAGAGATATTTGAAGCTCAGGGAGATGTCAAAGAGACATGAAGGAAGTTAGACATACACAATGAAAGAAGGGTAAAAAGTCATGAGGCAAAATGTAGATTAATATTGACAGGTTAGTTTAAGTTGTAAGAGCTAGCGGGACAAGTCTAAGTTAAGGCCAAGCATTCTTAATCAATTATGTCTCCATGTCTTTATTTGGGAACTGATTGGGAACCCAAAGAAATTCCAACTACATTACTCTGTGTATGTTATTATTGTTGTTATTTGTTTTCTCAAGCCATAGTTTCAGGTATCCCAGGCTGGCCTTGAATTTACCATGTAGCTAAGACTGACTTTGAACTCCTGATCTTCCTGCATCTAGCTCCCAAGTAATAATATTCAGGCATGTACTGTCTTATCTAGTTACTTATTTTAAGTAATAGTTTCATTAAATGAGCCAAGCAGATATGATTATAATTGCATCTATCCTCAAGATCACTTAAGCACTTAAAAATATTCTACAAAACATTCTCCTGCCAAAGTCTCCTGGAACTTCCTATGATTTCACAATTAGGCAACACATTATCTTCACACCTGATTTCACCCATGGCGCTACTGTCACCTCAGAATAGTAATGGTTAGTACCCAGCAGAGCATATGAAAACATATGAAATAGAAGGAACTGTAAGTTCTATGGAGTGGAATATAAAACTAAGGTTGTTCCTTTAAGAGAGAGCGTCTATTAAGAGGCCTCAAGAGAAATGGTACCATTCTGAAGTCTAGCTGTGGGGAAAGAAATAAGAATATAAATTACTGCCTACATGCTGGTGATTCTCAAGTGTGGTTTTCTTTCTTTCTTTTTTAAATTTATTTATTTATTTAAAATCTTTTCTCATTTTACATACAAATGCCAGTTCTCACTCCCTCCCCTCCTCCAGCTCCCTCCACCTTCCCCTCTACCCCACCCCCCATCTACTCCTCAGAGAGCTTACCTGAGCTAATGAGAGCTCCATGACTCCAGACTGACAATAGGGAACCAGCATGGCCCTCTGAATGTGGGTGACAGTTATATGTCTGGGGCAGTCTGTGGGGCTACTGGCAGCAACACCAGGATTTATCCCTGCTGCTTGAACTGACATTTTGAAGCCCATTCTCTTTGGAGGGATCTCTTGCTCAGCCTAGACATAGTGGGGAGGGCCTTGGTCCTGCCTCAAGTGTGATTTTCAAACCCAAGTCTTTCCCCACAGACCTGTGCTGGCGTAGCCTGTTGTCTCCTAATAGTCTCATTTAGATGTGTTATATGACTTGGCATTTGTTGTTGTCACAAAATTTGTTTTGTCTCTCACACATTTTCTTTGATTTTTTTCTTCCTAAATATTATTTGATACTTTCATGCATAAGTATTGAATTTCATCATTAACACTGTTTCCTCTCTGGAGTCCTATTCCTCTTGTGCCTCCCAACTCTTTGGTAAATTCATGACCTATTTTTATTTAAAAAATAATATATATTTACATATGTATATATAAGTATAGCCTCCTAAGCCCATTACACACACACACATATGTATACACACACATATGGCTGACTTAGGGGTCTGGTCCTCAGAGAGAACTGATACTTCTTCCCTCAATGGCATTGACTTCCCATAACTTCACGTAAGAGTGGTATCTTTGAGATTTTCCCTATCTACATTAGCATATCAGCAATGTTGTCACTGTACAGACCTTATTTAGGCTTTTGCATTGCTGAGATTTTGTGGGTGCAGCTCCCTGTTATGTATTGAAGACATTTATCTCACAGTAGATATCTGGATCCTCTGGCTCTTGTGATCTTCTGTGACCTCTTCTTTATTGTCTCCTGAGCCTTAGGTATCACAGTTATAGTCTATGAGTGTGTGTGTGTGTGTGTGTGTGTGTGTGTGTGCTCGTGCATGTTGTGGCAGGGTATCCCACAGTCAGGTGTTCTCTGCATTTGAGGATGTCTGCAACGGTGTCCATCTGCTGCAAAGACAAGGTCCTTTGACCAGTAGTGAGTGCTACACTTACATGTGAGAACAAGATGCACGCTTTGAATGTAGTTAGGAGTTATGCTGGTTTCAGAAAGAGGGTAGCAGTAGAAGGTTCTCCTCTAGGATTCTCATTTAAGGCATCTTTAGAAAACAAGCACAATCTTTAAGCTTTCTCTTTGTATTATGACCTCAATGTCTGTGGGTTCTGAATGTGAATAAGTGGGGCAGATTAGCAGGCATTGCCAATGCGGACTGCCATTGGGTAAGGGTGGGTGAAACAGCACGGTCTTACAAGATGGTGGCTGATCTTCCTAAAGAATGGCCTTTTCTGTTTTTCTGGAGATTATATATTGTTCTAAAAAAATATAGCAAAATGTTTCCAAGTTTTTTGTAGCTAAGTTTCTATAGTATTAAGTCTATCACAATTTTAAAATTATAAGTGTTCTCTCCATTCTTGCACTTGTGATGCTATGTGGTCATAGTTGGAGGGAAAACCTATGACGCGATGTACACTCACAGTGATTCTGGGGGTCATTGGCAAGTGTGCTCCCCGATTCTGTGATTAACATAGCACCACAAGCTGTTAGAGTCTCCCTGTAGAAATGTAAGAATCTCCCTAGATTTCTCCTTTTACCTTGGCTCCCACTCCTGTCTATGCTAAGCACGAACATCTCGGGATTAGAGACAATGTATTCAGGCATAGCTGTGTTGAAGAATAATAATGGCTGAAACCCTAAAGAGATCATGAATCCATTAGCTGGGTAATTTACTGTGATCCCCCCCCCCCCGCACACCAGAAACTGGGGGAAACTGCCTGCTTATCTTATGGGAGAAGAAAAATGAAAGATAAAGGTCCACCGTGACTCTAGCTTAGCCGTGTACAGGACCTTGAGATGGTGGCAAATGGTTCCTTCAGTGCCTTAAACTTCAGGTAACCAGCCACACCCCTATCTTAGGAAGACAATAAAAAAGCATATGTGTGAATATAGGTGAAAATTTCTTCCTTCCCATAGGGAAGATAGATGCTGTACTTAATGAGAAGGATAGTTCCTCCTTGCTAACAATTCACACATTCTAATTGACGGATATTACTCAAACCTTTGTCCTACTAAGAAACTGAGGAGTCTTGGCATGGACTTACAAACGTGTGAGTCCAGCATTCAGGGCACTATGACAGAAGGATCTCAAAGTAACAGCCATTCCAGGACACACAGTGGGACTCTGCAGGGAGAGAGTATACTCCTGTGTGATTGCATTCCTGAGATGAACAAAACCACATCTAAGGGTCATGCTGGAGACTGGGATGCTTGCTGAAGCCGATGTTTGTGTAACAGCTGACTTTTAACAAGAGAGCAGCTCAGGAAGAAGACTCTGACCACAGTTTCCTTGCTCTAGAAGACTGCATGATCAATCACATGTGCCTCTACTGGGATCCTCTACTAAATTAGCTGACCATTTCCTTGTTTTCCCAGTATTCAATAAATATACCGAGGGTTCAAGGGACTGCCCCATCTCTACCCAAGCACCAAGTCCACCAATTACAGCTTCCATTTCTGTGTTAGTTTGTCTTTCTTAGTCTCCTATGGCTTCCAGTCAGGTCATTGGTTTCAGGTTCACAGGCCTTGGCAAGACTTTGTGCAGGAAAAGTGGTTGGGGTATGTGGCAGCTACCATGATCAGCAGGGCTCTCACAGTCTCAGTTTAGTAATAATCTTCTTCAGTCTGTTTTTATATTAAAAGTTTTCAATTTAAAGATCCTCTCTTAAAACTCAACTGATGCTAAGGATCAACACTGGTCTAAGCCTTCTGTGTCTTGTGTAAAATCCTTCAGTGCTCTGTGACCTCTCCAAGAAGCAACCAAAGCCCCTGTTAGGACCCACGGGATGCTGTAGCCTACTGATTCTTCTACACTTTCCCCATTTGGTACCACTTCTCTTACAGTTTATAAATTGTTACTGCCACACTGAGCTTCTGCCAATCATGCAAAGCACTATGCTTTCTGTTGCCTCAGGGAAACTGTACCTCCTGAGAGTCAGGTGCAATCCATCTCTCTGTTGACTCTTGTTCTCACTAATGCTTCTGGCTTCAAGGTTATAGGCCCCCTTTTCTGGGAAATATCCACCAAATTGTTCTGCATAGTTAATGTGGGAGTTGTTAACGTGTGCTCATATTAGCTTATTCTTGGAGGTTTTATTTCTCCTGAACGCTGACCTACAAAGATTAAAAACAAACAGTATAGCCAACAAAAGTCTTTCAAGGCAAAACAGATTTGTCTTTGCTAATAGTATACAATGATTGGATGCCAATCCAATGTGGTAGGTTTATTATGTGAGGGTACCATCCTTTAGGAACACAGGTGACAATAGTTGAAAGTCCTCTTGGATTTAGTAAGAATAGCCTTTGAACTAATGGGCTTCACGGAGGGCTGAGTCCAGGTCCTGAGCAGATGGTTCAGAGGATAAAGCACTTGGCATGCGCAAGTGTAAAGACCAGAGTTCCTATCCCTAGAACTCATATAAATTCTGAGTGACTATGGTCCTCCACTTGTATCCCAGAACTCAAAATGCAGAGACAGAGGGTCCCTTCAGCAAGCAAGCTAGCTAAAATAGCTTGAATCCGTGATCTCTGGGCTCAACTGAGAAACCCTCATTCGATGAATAAGGTGGGGGCCAATCAAGGAAGACTCTCCACATCAGCCTCAGACTTCCACATGCACACACATGTGTACCCACATATGTTAATATGCAAGCAAGCTATGCACAGACAGATGTGAAAAAATAGAAGCCCATGTCCAGGGTTCTACATAGTGGATAAAAGTCATATGATGTTTAAAAAATAGTTATATGTTGACAAATAATGAATAGTATTCTTACCTTTAAAGGATGATATTTCCCTTAGTCTGTTTCTCTTTGCCCAGGTACATTTAGCTTATATTTCCAATTTTTCTCCTTTCTCTGACTTTTCGTCTTTGATCTACACATACACTCCTGCCACTTATCATAAATCATTTGTTTCAATTTGCTACCATTCAAGTTCTTCTGTGCCATTTCTATGCCCATTGATAGTACAAAGGACACCAATTTCCCTCCTGGATTTAGACTCCATTCCATTCTCACACAAGAGCAATCGGGTCCACTTTTAGCTTGTTATTCCACCTGACTCAGTGGTCATCAGCAAATGCCCTGGAGCCAGAGAGAGGCAATAGGGAACACCTGGCTCAGAATAATGAGAGAGAGAATCCCAACCCAGTTGTTACTCCTACCCAAGGGCTATAAGGGTGTATCTGTAAGATGCAGTAGTCCAGTGAAATGGCAAGCAGGAAAGCAGACAAGAGCATCTGGTAAGCAAACAAGGACAGATACTTTGCAGCCTGTGTTCTCACTAGGTTCTCTGCTTTTCATCTCCTGGGAGTTTCTCAGTGATCTCTCACCACAGGCCTGAAGTGATGGGAACCTGAGGCCCTTGACTGTTACCAAGAGCTTTCATATATAAACTCACCTGGTTAAACTCCGCAAAAAAATCCTGATTCCTAAGTGGGATGTTGCAGTGTCCCATCTTCAGGGGCGCAGGGAGGGGGAGGCAATGACATGACTGTCAGCTGTCTCCCAACCCCATTAGGAGTGGGGGGGGGAGGGAGGCAGACCATCTGTTCTGAAGTACTGACTTCTAAAGTCAGCTGTGCCTGGATTAAGCTCACTTCCCTGTGAGACAGCAAAACTCACTTCCAGGCTAACGTATACTGCTTCTCCGCCTGGGAATTGTAAGAAGTGTGGGTACCTGTGCTGCTCATGCACCACACTATGTAGTGCTAGGCTTTTAAGAGTCATAGTAAGGAGTTCTAATGGTCTCTCTTGGTGAAGACACAGCCTTCCAGGGAGATTGCACATTCTCTGGGTAGAAAGTGACTAGGGAAAACATTGCCGGTGATTGGCGTCAACTCTGGAATGCCCATGTCATTGATCTTACTAAAATGTCTCATCTCTGCACAGTTGCATCTATATGCCGTCTGTTTCATGGACTTACCAGTTCACTACAGCTCAGAGAGTAAAGGGCCATTTGAAAATCTAAGGACAATGGATTAGCCCCAGGCTAGAAGCAAGCAAATGTAAGGCTGCAAGCAGCCAGGGGATAGATTGTCTCAGCTGAGGTTCAAATGCAGCAGCAACACTTACAGACAGGGACAAGCCCCATAGCCTAGGATGGCTAGTCTATGCATCTGCTCTTCTAGGTTAAGAAGCTGTATGGAAATGCAGGAGGTTATGACCTCTGCTGACACAGTACAAACTTAAGAGAGACACAGGAATAAGACTAGCTAGAAATGTGAGTAGATCTGGCTCCTGGTCCTCCTTCCAGAATCTACCTCCTCAGTCCTACCCCAGGGGCTGTTGGAAGCTTATATAAAACCTTATTATATTTTTATGCTTCTGAAGCTGTTTCTGGCTCTTTTATCTGGACTGACTTGCTGTTCTTTTGTTAGACTGTATAATTGATTTGGACTTTCCAGGATCCTTAAAACCAGCTCTGGTGAGAGGACAAGGTGGTTGGATGAAATCATTATGGCCCCTGCTGCTAGCATCTATTACATTTGACCAGGGCATTACTAAGAAATGACTGTGAGCCTCAGCCTTGCTATGCAATGGAAATAATAATGCTTTCCAGGAGTAGAGAAATGTGTTCGCCTTCGTAGGAAAGACGTAGTGCAGCAGATACCTTACACAGCCTTGTCAGTCTAACGACCTCATCTGACTCTAGAAATTAAAAAGGAAACCAGCAACACTTGGGACATTCCTCTGGACTGTCGGGCTATTCAGAGAAGTGTCCACTGTTGTTTCTAGGATAGCAAATATCCTTAAAGATGGATAAGTCATCCATAAAGATGACTTAACAACCATGCCCATTACTGGCACTTGGTATGCAGTCTTAAGCCGGATTTTCATCCATAATTCTCAACAAAAGCAGTCAGATAAAGTTTGCCTTCCCCTAGCAATCCATTTAGTGTGAGGTGACGGCCTTCAGTCTCTGGTGCTGACTTATCACCACCATTTTCACAGTATGAATTACTTAGAATTGAAACATTGCATCAAAGATTCTTAGTTTGAAATCTTTAAATATACACAAAATGGGAAGATCGAATATTAAACTACTGTGTATACATACATATATATTTTTAATATCAACAATTACCAACAGTCTGACATTCTCGTTTCATGTATACTGCGCACATTTTTTTCCTGGAAGTTATCTCGAAAATTTCCAGGTGAATATTTATGTTTTTCTTTTTTTAAAAAAAAGAGGCTCCACCCAAAGACATGGCTTCATTGCTCTGCATGTCATCTAAGTGCAGCCAACCACAGACAGATAGATGAGCATGAGAGCAAAACCTTTCAACTACATGGGACTGCACGGCATTAGCTCAGAGTGCCCTTCCCCAGCCTATCATGGCAAAGTACTGGTCTGGGAGGCTCCACCTGAAACAAAAGTGATTAAACACCTGCTTTGATTCCTTGAACATCAAAGGCAGAATTTTCCAGGTTTGGTTTCACTGGAGCCAAGATTCAGACAAGCAGCCAAGTTAAAATGCAACCCCTGATACAAGGTTTCAGGAATACCATAGGCTCTAAGACCCACAGTCAAATGACCCATGCACTGTACAATTAGAACCAGAGCTATAAATGTTGTCTATGTGGAAGTGTAACAATGACGAGTCCCTGAGTGTTTAAATAGACACTGAGCCCTGAAATTTTGCCTTGGAGGTATTTTACACAAATCATCATCAGTACAGAGTACCTGAACATCAGCTGCTAACCTATTTGCAATTGTAACATTTCTGTTGTGATAAAAATACCCTGACAGAAAGCAAGTTATGGAGGAGTTTATTATTGCATACAGTTCCAGAGGACTAGAGTCCATCACAATGGGGAAGACATGGCAGCAGGCGTGTGAGACCAGCCTGGCAGTCAGGACTCAGACTGAGAATATTTCAGCAGCACACAAGAAGCAGAGAGGCTCGGAATAGGAAATGGGATCAAGTTATGTAACGACCTTCAAACTCCAGCCCCTTACTTCAGCAAGGTAGCAATCACCTTCTAAGGGTTCCATAAACAGTGTCCCAAGCTGGCAACCACATCAAACAAATGAACCTGTAGAGGTCATTTCTCACCCAACCCCCAAATCTAACCTAACGTCATATTATCTCAAGCAAAATATCAAGATTTCCTGGTCATCTCTGCATATGCTCCATTTCAAACTGATAAAGTAGTGAAGCTGCTCCTGAATTTGACAGTGATCATGGCTAGGCAAATGCTTGACTTCATATACAAAATTTGATAGAGTTGAATTCCAATGTCATTCTCCAGTGTCATTTCTAGACTGAAGTGTATCTCTTTACAATATGTCTGGGGGATATTTTAAGCAAACTGTGAAGGAATTTAGATTTTTGAGATAATTGGGTTAAGATGAGGGTGTATGGGTAGGAAGCATACTATGAAATCACACTTTCTGGTGGCTAATTCACCCAGATTCTGGTATTCTGTTATACTAGTCTAGACTGACTACCTTGACCTTTTCCCCACGAGACTGAGAATGCTCAAACTAATCCCTCTTTGGTGAACAAATACCAACTTTAGCTTAGCTTAGAAAAACTACTGGTTTTTCTAAGTCTGATCCAAATGTTACCCTGTCCTCTGTGTTCTTATATAATTGTTTATTCAGCTCCTCACATATTCCTCACTGTGTTACAGTCACTGCCATGATAGTTTTAAACCATCATATGTCAGGAGCTGAATTGTGTGTGGCTGAGTTCTGAAAAAGAAGAGTCAACAAGTCAAAGAAGCTCGCCTCCTTCTCAGTCAGAACCACTACTTTTCCAGTAACTACCAAAAACCACCATCACAAAGGGTAAGAGGAGAGACACCCATTATATGTTCCCCAGGCCTTTTAGAAAACATGGCATTGGTCCTTTGGCCATGTTTGTAGGATTTTATAAGAAGGACTATACTGTAGATAACCAGGGAATGGGCACTGCTCAAAAAAGAATGCTCCATAAATGTTGAAACTGGCACGGCTTCCAGTGTCATTCAGCATGATGCTGGCATTGTTCTAAGCAAGTTAGGGGAAGGATTATTACCAAGAAAAGTAGTATATGTATTGAGCATAGTAAACACCCCAAGAGCCAAGATGCCATCCTGAACAGGTGAAGAAAAATGAGAAGGAAGTAGAGGAAGTCAAAAGGAAGACACCTGGGTTCAACTGCTTTTTCCGGAGAAGCATACTTTGTGAAAGTCAATGGGACTGAGCCTGAGCTGCCGAAATCTAGTCCACTGGGATTCATGGCTTGGTAGCTATACCAGAATAAATAGAAGACTTAGTCTGTAAGAACGTTTCTATTTATTTTTATTTTTTATTAAGAATATTCTTCTCTCATAAAATACATCCCAAACACAGTTTCCCTTCCTCCCATTCCTCCAAGCCACCTCCCTTCACCAGCAGATTCATGTCCCCTCTATTTCCCTTCAGAAAAGAGCAGGGCTCCAAGAGACAACAACCAAACATGACAAAATAAGATACAATAAGACACCGAGAAATATCAGGGCTGAACAAGGTATACCAGTAGGAGGAAAAGAGTCCCAAGAGCAGGTAGAGGAGTCAGAGATACCCCTACTCCCACTGTTAGGAGATCCACAAAACAACAAGCTAACAGCCATAACATACACACAGAGAACCTGGTGCCAAACCATGTGGGCCTTATTTTTGCCTTGCTGCTTAGTTTTTCTTAAATTGAACTGTGATCTCTTTGCTCCAAAAGAAAACTTTGAAGCAGGAGAAGAGAGGATGGCCTTCATGGAAACTATGGCTAGTGCCTCAACCGGATCATTCCATAAATAATGGCTGGTGCTCTAACAGGGTTAGATCAAGGATATTGTGGCAAAGAAGAGAAGAAAGGTGGTGCTCACCACTGACCCTGTTAACTATTAAAGGTCTTAGAAAGAGACAATGCCTGAACAAAGAGGAGGTTAACATGGAGGGTGATGCACAGAGCCGAGAGGGGGGAGGACCCCGTGTGACGTCCCACACTTCTCCTCTTCACTGTGAGCTATGAGCGCTATGAAGCAGATATTGTTCTGATCACTTATGGCCTCAACACCCTTCTGGGTCTGACACAAAGGAAAGGTTCAAATAAATATGTATTGTCTAAAGGATAGTTTCAGGATAGGACAATCATACCTGAAATTTAGGTAACTGTAAAAGAAAAAAAAAAAAGAGTGAACTGGAGGTAACATTGGCTGCTTTACCCGTGACTCAGGACTCCTACCACTGCGTGAATCAGGCCTTCCAGGTAGCCACTGCTGTTAAAAGTTTAGGCTTCCAATGCAGGAATTTAGTGCAATTATGTAGAGAGTCTCTGAACACTTTGCTTCTGCAGTTGCCGAGAGCGTTACCCTTAAATTCAAAGGGGAGAGCCGCACCTGCAGCTTCTCCTTGGCACAGAGTAATAATAGGGTCTCTGGGCTGCTCACAGTTCCTCTTTCTGCTGCTCAGTACAAAGGTGCACACTTCCAGTCTGTCAGAGAAGACCATGAGTGTAAGGCTTTACTTCCTTAGCAATACACACTAGCTAATCTGCTAAGTAGGGCAAGGTTTTAGTAGCTAAAATCATTTAAAAAGGTAAAACACAGCATAAGAACTTGTGGTTTTACTTCCTGGTTCAGGATATAGTCATATGTGTGGATATATATGAGAAGTTCGTTTATTTTTTTTAACATAACTCATATTACCAAATTCCCCCCAAAAGCCATTGTCTCTGTGGTTTTTCCCTTCTCACCTTGGTTCACAGCTAAATTAACCCCACTTTTGCTCACAAGCCCTCACTGAAAGGCTCTTACTAGGATTCCCATGCATCACTCAGTAGAGATGACCTTTGAAAATTACCCCCTACTATGCTTGGGGAAGTGAAATGGATACCCAAGTCTTTGGATGATCAATTCCTTTACATAAAGTGGTATACAAGGTGTATTCATTTAATCAATGCACATCCTTGAGTTTACTTACTTCTTACATTGAATTTAATGAAAATATTATTACTGCAGCTGCCACGTTGATTGTTTGTGGGGCTGAATGTTCAGAATAGATGAGAATTGTTGTCTTCCTTCCTCCCTCTCTCCCTCTCCCCTTCCCTCCATGCCCCATTCATAGTGGGTTGAGCTCGTGAATATGCGATTTGGAGTCAGCTGACTCCTATCTGCAGTGTCCTCTCCCTTGATCACCTTCCCCAAAACTCTTTACCCTCTTTCTTTCTTTCTTTCTTTCTTTCTTTCTTTCTTTCTTTCTTTCTTTCTTTCTTTTTTTCAAGACAAAGTTTCTCTGTAGCTTTGGTGCCTGTCTTGGAACTAGCTCTTGTAGACCAGGCTGGCCTCGAACTCACAGAGATCCGTCTGCCTCTGGGATTAAAGGCATGCGCCACCACCACCCCGCTTTCTTTACCCTGTTTCTTTCTTCTGCATTCTCCCTTAGGTTGCTTTACAACTTAATCTTCTCTTGTGTTTTTATCCACAGTTTTTCATTTTTAATATATTGCCTGAATAATTCACCCCTTTTGTTGCTTGCGTAAATACTGATAAATCAAATGTATAATTTCACTACAAGATGGAGTTTTTTGACTCTTGGCATATATGTACAACTCTACTTGAATACTTTAATGTTTCTCGAATCAGTGATGAACTTTACCAACATTTTGTGATTTCTGTCCACTGAGTTGATTGAATGTAAAGCTTACTTCACTTTAATATCTGTGGGGGTTGTCAGTGTCAACTTGACAGAATTTGGAGTCATATAGGAGACACCTCTTGGGAATGTTTGTGAGAATATTTGCAGAAATATTCAATTAAAAATAGAAGACTCAGCCTGAGAGTAGTACTAACAAACCATGGGCTGCATCCCAGACTGAAATAAAGGGCAGAAAGGAGACAGTCATCCAAATACCAACATCATCTTCCTCAGGTTCATGACAGCAGGGCCAAAGTGACCAGCCACCAGATGCAACATGATCAGCCACCAGATGCAACATGATCAGCCACCAGATGCAACATGACCAGATTCAGTGCAACCAGCCACCAGATGCAATTCAACCAGCAATCAGATGCAGTGTGAGCCAGAACCTACACATTTCTGCAGCCTCGCCCTACCACTTCTGATGTACTGTAACTCCCTCAAACAGCAAGCTCAGACATAAACGCTTTTTTCTTTCAGTTGTTTTTGCCAGATACTTTGTTACAACAAAGTAGCCAATAAAATATTTCTCAGATTCAGACAAAGAGAACAACAATAAAGAAACTGGACCTCCTGAAAATGAGAAGCTTCTGTAAAGCAAAGGACACAGTCAATAAGACAAAATGGCAGCCGACCAAATGGGAAAAGATCTTCACCAACCCAACACTGGACAGAGGACTGATCTCCAAAATATATAAAGAACTCAAGAAACTAGACATCAAAACAAAAAATCATCCAAACGGCCGAAAGACGCTTAAGGAATTTCTTAATATCCTTAGTCATCAGGGAAATGCAAATCAAAATGACTCTGAGATATCATCTTCCACCTAGAATGGCTAAGATCAAAAACACCAGTGATAACTTATGCTGGAGAGGATGTGGTGCAAGGGGAACATTATTCCATTGCTGGTGGGAGTACAAACTTGTAAGCCACTTTGGAAATCATAATGGCACTTTCTCAGAAAATTGGGAATCAATCTACCTCAAGACCCAGCAATAACACTCTTCAGTATATACCAAAAGAATACTCCATCATACCATAAGGACATTTGCTCAACTATGTTTGTAGCAGCATTATTTGTAATAGCCAGAACCTGGAAACAACATAGATGCACCTCAACTGAAGAATGGATAAGGAAAATATGGTATATTTACACAATGGAGTACTACTCAGTGGTTAAAAAGACAAAGCAATGACATCTTGAAATTTGTAGGCAAATGGATGGAACTAGAAAAAAACATCCTAAGTAAGCTAACCCAGACCCAGAAAGACAAACATGGTATATACTCACTCATAAGTGGATATTAGACATAAAGCTAAAAATAACCAGGCTAAAGTCCACGACCCCAAAGAAACTAGGTAACAAGGAGAACCATAAGAGAGACATACATGAATCCCCTTGGGAAGGGGAAAAAGACAAAAACTCATGAGAAAATTTGGAGCTTGTGGGGGATGGCAGAGAAGGAAGGGCAGAAGGGGAGAGGGATAGGAGAAGAGGAGTGGGGAGGAGAATGTGAGGAAACTAAATGCTCAAGAAGGGGGAAGGCCAGAGAGGGAGAACAAGGGAAGAACTATCTTGATCGAGGGAGTCATTATGGGGCTAGAAAGAAACCTGGCTCTTGGGAAATTCCCAGGAATCCACAAGGATGATCCCAGCTAAGTCCCTAAGCAATGGTGGAGAGGGTACCTGAAATAGCCTTCCTCTGTAATCAGATTGACGACTGCCTTAATTGTTATCCTAGAAACTTCATCCAGAAACGGGTGGAAGCAGATGCAGAGATCCACAGCTAGCACTGGGCTGAGCTTCCAGAGTCTATTTGAAGAGATGGAGGAGTGATAATATGAACAAAGGGGTCAAGACCATGATGGGGATACCCACAGAAACAGCTGACCCGAGCTAGTGGGAACTCACTCACTGTGGACTGACAGCAGGGGAACCCGCATAGGACCAAACTAGGCCCTCTGAATGTCAGTGACAGATCTTTGACTAGGGTAGTCTGTGGGCTTACCACTAGTGGGACCAGAATTTATCCCTAGTGCTTGAACTGGCTTTTTGGAGTCCATTCTCTTGGAGGGATACCTTGCTTAGACTAGGTATAGGGAGGAGGACCTTGGTCCTGCCTCAAAAGGATGTGTTAGACTTTGTTGACTCCCCATGGGAAGCCTTACCCTCCCCTAGGAGTGGATTGGGGTGGGTAGAAGGTGAAAGAAGTGGGAGGAAAGAAGGGAGAGGGAACTTGGATTGGTATGTAAAATGAAAAAAGATGGTTTTTAAAAGTTAATTTAAAAATATCTCTGTGCTTATTTTATTCCCAGGGTACCTTCTTACCTTAATGGAGGGTTTCATTGCTTTGTCACCTGAATGGTCATATCTGTTTCTACCTCTGTCTCATCTCTAAGCTATTCTTACTCATGCTGCCAGAAGTGACTTTGTTTTGTTCTCTGAAAACAAACGTATGTTCCTCCAAAGATGTCTTCATGATTTCCCATGGTCTTACGGTCAATATAAAACCTCCTCGACATAATCTGAGGATCTCTCAGAATCTCACCCTCATAAGCGCAGTTTAATTGGCCATCACTCGACTCACCGACTGTATGATTGTTCCCGCACCTATTGTAGATTGTTGGCTCCATGACCATGTAGAAAACTATTTTACAGTGTATACTGACTCCTACCTTGGATGGCCTATGTAGTATTTCATCCTATTTACCTTCACCAATGCTTCAGTTGCTAATTCTTTACAGCCCTCTGGTACATACAGATAAACTACATTATCTGTTTATCTGTGTTTTCCTATGACATTCTAGATGTAGTGACGGCTAAAAACGGATATCTTGATAAGTTTTTTTGAGACAGGGTTTTTTAAAATTGGTTTATTTTTTGAGTTATATATTTTTCTCTGCTCCCCCACCCTCTTCTCCCTTCCCCTTTTACCCACTCCCATGATCCCCATGCTCCCAATTTACTCAAGAGATCTTGAGACAGGGTTTCTCTGTAGCTTTGGAGCCTGTCCTGGAACTAGCTCTTGTAGACCAGGTTGGCCTTGAATTCATAGATATCCACCTTCTTCTGCCTTCCAAGTCCTTACCTCCACCAGGCTTGGTAAAGTTTTTATAGCTTGCTTTATGCCATATTATTTAATATTAGTCCTCTCCTTTGTTTATCTTGGTCCTCTAACATCCAGAATTATATCTGACACACAATATGTCTTCGGGGTGAAGAGATCTGTGGCTGATAGGCAGCTCTGCCCTTTATTGAAACTGAAAATAAATATCATACTGCTCCCCACTTGTCAAATAAGAATTATCACCATAGATCCCTCATAGGTATACCATTATTAAATAAAACTTTGCACATGAACAGATTTTGAAACTATATAACACACTCTTTTCTGAAAATTTCAAATCAAGAACTCAATCCTCAGCTAGAGCCCTTAGTCAATACAAGTGTGTTTACATTTCTCCAATATATTTGGATTTCATAAAATTTGCATACCCTGAAGACAGATCCAGCCATCGCTTTCACATTCTGGAGGCATTAATAAAAACAGAAGGCACTTAGCTGAGCCATTACGTTTGAGAATAGAAATGCAAGCAAAAGTATGATACATTAATCTTCTGATATTAATGCCCAAGTAAGGAACACACACACATACGCTATGATATGTCTACCCTCTTCCTGAAAATAAGTAGGAGAATTGCAACCCTGAAGAACAGCGTTTTACAGCTTCCTTGGGTACATTCATCTGTTTGTCTTCTGGCTACACAGTCTTAAAGTAGAAAATGAGAGAAACACGGTGTATTTGAAAGCATTCTCTGCAGGATGACTCAGTCTTTGGCCACTGCTCACTCTGTTTCCTTAGCTTATGGAGCCACTAGGAGGTCAATACAAAGTTTCCAGGAAGCCAGTGTCCTCACCTCTGGATTATTGCTTACATAAATAACAAAAGAGTTAAATGCTCATCCTCCAACTACTGCTATGTTCAGAAAATGACTAAGCAGAGTGCACCGTCACCTTTAGCACTGAATCTGTGTGGGGCTAGTATCTTTGAGGGGAAAATCTTCTTTCTTTATTGATTAAAACAGGTTTCTCTATTGTTGGAGCCAGAGAGTTGTAGCTGGAAACATCAGATTCTTTTCTACCTCCTCTGTCACAGGGGATTTGTCCCAATCCACCAGAAAGCAGCAGCATTGGAGTCTTACTTTTAAGGGGCAATCAAGTGAGGTCTCTGAAGTATTCAGGAAGGAAATGACATCAACTTTCACTAACTTCATTCTTTTCCTGGAATAATGAGACTTTAAGAAGAAAAAAAAAGCTTCAAATTCAATGAAAGAGACCCTCTGGGAACTTGGTCATTCATATTTTTAAAAGGACTGTACAAAATGTGCCCTATTGGGTACATAAATTTTAGAGCTGGTATAAAGGGTATTTCAGGTATAGTTTCATGTAAAACATTTTAAAACATGTATACTCTTCAAACATGCATAAAATGTTTTAAACAATGGAAAGAAGTATTATGGGGCTATGTCTTGTGAAACATTTATTTGTCTATGCACCTAGCTATAACATTAATTCCCAGGCAACTTACAGAGTGTAGACTATCTCAGTGTTGATAACTGTGATTGATTATGGGAAGTCTCATCCAATATGCTAAAAAGGATATCCATCAAATCTGAACTAATTCTCCTCTGTTGACTTCTTATACATAATCAGAAAGCCAATACTTCTATAAAATGATTACCTTATATTTATCTTTTGCTTTGGAGACAGAATCTCACTAAGTAGTCCAAGCTGTCCTTTGATCCTCCTCAACCTCCTGAGTGCTAGAACTGCAGGAATGTACCACCTTCAATGTCTTCAAAAGGAGAATTGACAGTAATATGTGTGGTGGGAAAGCTGTGGCATATGCCACACACAGTTACTATGAAAAGAAAGTGACATAGACAAACCTAATCCGGAAGAAACATTGGATCATTGTTCTCCTTCCACTGAAAATGGGACGCTACCCAGCCTGATAATACCATCAAACAGATTCAAATCATGTATCCTGAGACTGATTCAATTACATATCCAGAAATCACTATGTGAAAACACTTCTGCTCCATTGAATGAAATGTTGCTTAATGCTCTAGCCATTTTGGCTCTTACAGGGATAGAGCCTATCTGAACTTTGTATCTTTCTCCAGAAGGAAATCATGCCATTATTACTGTCACTAAAGACACAAGAACCATGAACAAGCTCTGACACGGTTTGCCTAGTTCAAGTCTCCTTTAAAAAAGACCATACCAGACGCTTCAGAATTGCTAATATCAAGGGCCCATCATATGTGCCGCTTATTTTCTTTTGCCTTCTCCTTTCAAAGACAAAAGATGATGATGGTGCAGATGTGTAGACACTGTTTCATATTCGTTAAGAAACCCCAGGATTTTATTTGCCCAATTGCTGCTTATTAAATTGAGAGCATAAACCCCAGTCCCTCGCATCTATCCCAGCCCCCAGGCCTGAGAGTTGTATTGGTCTGGACTCCAAATCCCAGGAGGGGTCAGGACCACTCCCACAGGGTATTTAAATGAACTCCCAAAAGAGGAACATGTGGTCCCTTTTCCTTCCTCCTGGTGGTCGCATTTGCAGCCTCCTGGTTCCCCCTCTGGGCCACCTGAGATCGCAGGAATCCCATTAAACCTGGATATTTTTTAATTTGGCTTGTTTTGATTTGGCTTGACTGGGATTTTGCATCGGCAGAGAGCTCCTAACACTGCTTACAGTCTATTTGAAACTTTGCTTTTATACAGTATGTTCTTTGGGGGTTTCACATATGAATTTTCACAAACTGAACATTTTTCTTGTTGGTACTCAAGACATGGAATGTTACAGACTTCTCAGGAATCTTGCATGTTCTTTCCTACATCAGGTCAGGTAACACCCAAATTATAATGCCATAGGGGAATACCAACTCAGAAAAAAATATTAACTTGCCACTGACAACACATATATTTTTAAGTTGGTTTCATAAAATGAAAGATAATAACATAATTTATCAAGAATTTTAATGTTTGGCCAGGCAGTAGTGGCACACGCCTTTAATCCCAGCACTCAGGAGGCAGAGGCAGGTGGATCTCTGTGAATTTGAGGCCAGCCTGGTCTACAAGAGCTAGTTCCGGGACAGGCACCAAAGCTAGAGAGAAACCTTGTCTTGAAAAACCAAAAAAAGGGGAAGAATTTTAGTGTTTGATGTGTCTCAACACACTGTCATTAAATATACATATTGCTATTTATTAAATGATAATATTCATTAATAATAATAATCTTTGCAGAGTTTAATGCTGTGTTGTATGGTTTGCAACAAATAAAATTCACCAGTTTCTAAAGCAAATTCTTACAAATTTTCATATTCTTGTCTATTTGTGTATTGGTGTGCTGGTTAGCTTTTGTCACCTTGATACACTGCAAGGTCATCTGGGACTGTAGAAACATCTACAGGGCATTCTCTAGATTAATGATGTAGGAAGACATCATTGTACGGGTGGTGCCTTCTCTGGGCAGATGATCCCAGGGTGTAGAAGAAAGCAGAGTGAACAAGTCAGTAAGCAGTGTTTTCCAAAGTCTCTACTTCCCAATCCCTGACTCCAGTTTCTACCTTGAGCTCCTGTCCTGGCTTCTCTTGATGGTAGTATATAAAAGGGACTGTCATAAGCTATGCTTTGGGGCAACATCTGTTGTGGTTCAGCCTCAACGGGTTTCACAGGTTCCAGGGTAGGAGCATGAGAATTAGAATTATTAAGCAAAAGGAACAGAGATATGAAAGAAATGAAACAGAAGCACAGAACAGCACTGGGAGGGAAATTCAGTGAATACTGAAATCACCCACGTTTATTTTCACATGCTTATGTACTTCACTCTAAACAGGTAGGGGAGAGGCAACAAACTTCATTAACATGACATAAGGAATAGACCAAGTGTCCAGCAGAAAGCCACTCCCTGGAACCTCCTTCTAATCTCCTTGAAGGAGCAGGAATAGACTTGAATTCTCAGACCTCTGGTCAAGCTGGAGCAGACCCAACTCTATACTCAAAATAGTAATTAACCACACCCTAGGTCAGGATCTCTTATTTGTAGTCACACTTATTGTCAACCGCTTTGAGAGAGAAAGAATAAGCTCAAACTCTCTGATCTTTAGTCAAGGTGTAAGGGACTCATATCTGTGGGCCCTGGCAAGGGATGTGTAAGCCAAGTAAACTGCCATCCAGAAGTTTGGCACGCATTTTATCACAGTGGTAGACAGCCAGCTAAATTAGTAACATCAGTCAGCATGTGGATCCTTTCTACCACACCATAATATTCCCTTGTTGCTATTAACCTACCCCCATCAAAAATATGGAGTGCCAATATTCTGTTTTTATTACTGTTGTCTTATCTACTTTAGATTTGATACGACTGCATCAGCGAATGTTATCCTCTGCGCACATCTTTTATTTAGTGTAATGAGTATGAGATGATACCCATCATTGCCTGCCTATACTAGTTCCTCATTCTTTTGTCATTGCTGAGTTTCCTACTGTATAGTAGTGCCATAGTCTCTTTAAATAGTTGCTATTTAATGGACGTGAAGCATGTTTACTTTTTTGCTGTAATTGTTCAGATGTTTAGGGATAGATTTGGGCATATACATTTTAAAAATATATATTTTGTTTTTAATTATTTTACTCTTGGATATTTGATTATTTCTGATTTTAAACAACCTACTTTTAATATGAGATGTATTGCATAAAATAATTGATATGGTTATATTTTAAAGTATTACATGCTCTTTGCTATTTGTTTTCTATTTAGGCAACCTACCTTTTGTTCCCTCTTTCTTCTACTTTGGCATTTCTTTTGTGTTGAGTATTTTATGATTCTGTTTTGCTTCACTATTTACTATATAAAGTCTTCTGTTTTATTGTTTTGACTAGTTGCTTCAGAGCTGGTATGTGACAAACATTTTCTGTAACATGACAGGGACTTTCAGCTCTGTGTATCTATTTTATTTTTCTGTTTCAACTACTTGGCTTTGCCTTTGCAGAACAAGCACAATTCCAGACATTGTGTAAGCTAAAAGACTTGACCAAATCTGGCCAGGAGGTCAGATTTTGATGAGGGTTGTAGTTTTCCAAAACCTGTCCTAGGGTGTAAATTGTATTTTTTGTTAATTTTTTGATTTACGCATAAAATGCCTTTTCTCATCAAGTTCACACAGTAGTGAAATTTACCCCTTCCATTCCTCATGTTAGGATTATTCTATGTTGTTATTACTTGTGTTATGAAAGCTACGTGCCTTAATCTCTGCTTTTAAAAATCAGTGGTCTCTTACATAGTGAGACAATTTAAAATCATCAGTCCATGTATTTTCCATTTGGATTGTTTGCTTTTGACTCATTGAAGAGTGAAATCTGTTTTATGCCATTTTATTTTGGCCAAGAAGATGTCCTTTAGTATCTTTTAGATATCACTAGTTTATAGATAATTGGTTATGATTTATCTTGTTTTTTAAAAAATTGGAGTTATAGCATTACATTTCCTAGGAAGTCTATTTCTATTCTCCCCATATGGATAAGACAATGAGAGATGAAAAAAAAACAATTTTATCTGAACCAGTGGGGTGATCCTTGAGTTTATTTGGGTTATTTACAGGCACAGCAGGTGACCAGGCAACTTCTTCACCAATGAATACATGCCAGCACAAATAAAGACTCAGGGAGGCACCACCACAGGAGCTTCCTATCCAACTTGCAGGCTGCTGTGTAACCAGAGTCTTCTCTTCAGCCATTGCTTATTGTTGAATAGCCTTGAGGAGGAGCCTGGAGAGTCTTGAAGGTTCCATGATGAAGTGTGACTTTCCTGTGAGTTATGTGGACCTTCACTCTTCCTCCACAGTGGAAGTTTCAATCCCAAGGAAACAGTGATGCAACTGGAACCTACTGAGCAGTTCAGAGCTCTGAGTTTATTATTTTCATCCAGTCTAGAAAATGGGGGTGGCTACTTTTTGGCAAATATTTTGTCACTGTTTATCTTGGTACTCCAATTATGTACATATAACAAACAAACCAACAGAGGTTATTTTTGGATGTGTCATTCTTTTCAATTTTATTGTATGAGTAATCTGGGATATTTCTAATGTATGTTTTTCTGTTCTTTTTATAAAATTTCCTGTTAATTCTATCCAAAGTGATTTTTCACTTTAAATATAGTATTTTTCACCTTTATGTCTTCAATTTATGCTACTTTTAAAGGAAATTCTTATCATTTAATTTAATATTTAATATTGTCTTAATATTTAAAGCCTTTAAAATATGTGTAGTTTATCCTTTGATAAATTCTTAATTTTTTTAGTATTAATTCACTTTCTTTTGATTGATTCCACTCTGCATAGAAAATTTATATTGTTGTTGTTTTTGTTTTTGTTCATGCTTGGTTAGTTTTGATTGGGTATTGGTTATTGTGAGTTTACTTTTGAATAATGAATACTCTTTTTTTTTCTTTTTGTTTTTTCCAGACAGGGTTTTACTGTAGCTTTGGAGCCTGTCCTGGAACTAGCTCTTATAGATCAGACTGGCCTTAAACTCACAGAGATCCACCTGCCTCTGCCTCCTGAGTGCTGGGATTAAAGGTGAGCGCCACCACCGCCTAGCATGAATATTCTTTTAAAGAGGTTTGGTGTGCTATATTTATTTTTACACCCTTTCTGTAGAACACTGTAATTATTTCATATTATAGCTATTGTCTCCTGATGGTATCTTTTCTCTCCTTAGGGATTTTCATTAAAGACAGGATCCTAGAGAAATCGTTGGGCTTGCTTACTGTGAGCATCTCCCTCTGTTGTAGACTATAAACTCTTTCTTCCCATTATAAAATTTCTGAAATAATTCAGATGGCGGTTTTGTGAGACATCACTAGACAGTTGTGATGATGGGCTGCAAATGTTTATGGGGGAAGTAACTTTGATTTTATTTGTTGCTACAATAAACAAATAAGCTTACAGCCCAAAATAGCATCACAGATATGTGCAAATTCCTTGGATATAGTTTTTAAAGCTTTAATGATTCCAGTTATTATATGAAGTTGAAAAGGAGGCTTGGAGGAGTCTACATGTGCTTTAAAAAAGACATAAAATTCAAAGTTTCATGGTACCTCTCAAAAGTATGTCCTTCAGTGTTTAGTAACTTGGGACTCTGTTTACTTACAATGCTGTGGAGTCATCATCCACCTTCTGAGTGGTAGCCTAATTTTATCTATTTTTCCACATACACCCACTTATGAGATGTGTAACAATTCATACTGGCTGAGAGTTTTCTTCATTATCTATTTCATAACTTCACAGTCATTCCAATGTTAGCCCCAAACCATGAGCTCTGGTAGTACAATGTTTCTCTGGATCACACAAAACTACAAAATTACAGATTTTGAAAGGCTCTTACTGTGGCCCAGAATGGCTATTGTCTCTGAGCACTTGAAAACAGTGCACCAAACAATTGACTAGAGGAAGTTGTAACCCACAGCATACAATATATCTTCAGTCAATTCTACAGTACCAAACAAAACCAAAATTAATTCTTCATGGACATTTCCCATAGCAGAATCATGATATAGGCAACACTGATAGTCCCATTTTTATGAGGACATTTTAACTACAATGCATTAGCCATGGCCAAATATCAGACTAGAAGAATTATCTTCTTGAAGGGCTAGACAATTTATAAGGCTATAGAATAATGAACTCATAATTTTATTGGAAAGGCTGTATATGTTAACCTTTCAAATGTAACAAAGTTTTAGAGCCAGTGAGAAGTTGTGTTATAGTTAATGATAGCTCAATTCCCCTTAGATAACTCAAGTCCCCAAAGTAATGGTATACTGTACTAGGTATTAGTGAACAAAATTCAACCGTATGTCTTATTAGACTCTAAAGAATCCATTGTGTTTTTATGAAGTTTCTACCTAAAGATGGTTAGTTTTAGACAATTTTCTTCTACTTGACTTTAAATAAAGGCTTACCTTGTGCTTTTTCAACATAGATGGAGAGAAATAAGTCACAATCTCTGTAAGTGACATTATCGTTTTCAGTTTTTATTTAATTTTCATAAAATATGTTTATATCAACTTGCTTGTAATTGGGGTCCTGTAGCTATTATACTAAGAATTTGCTTTGAAGGTGGTTTTCTGTATTATAAAACCAACTCCAATGCAGTGAGAAAAAGCCATCTATGATGACATATTTTGAACTATGGTAAGCAGATCATCAACTCAAACTATCAAATGGAGTCATTCATAGAAAAAAGTGAAATTACCAACTTCTAAAAAACTGTTGCTTAACGAGTTCCCATTGATCTTCTGAATCAATTGGGAGGTGTTTACCATTTTAGTAAACTTTGATTCTTCACATCCACATCCATAAATATGGCATACATCTTCATTTATTAGAGCCATTTCAATTTCTCTTTCTTATGCTTTGCAATTTTCATTGTATTTTTTATATAAAAGTCAAAATGTCCTAACAGATACATTTATTTGATTGAAAATGTTATTTTCACTTACCTTCAAATAGATTAAGATTTAAGGACAAGTTATTATAATAGTACAAATATTTCATATATCCTCTGTGTTTCTTCCTCTGATATTGCTATCTTGAATTATCATAGTAAAATAACTAAAATGAAGAAATTAAAGTTAACATAATACTATGAACTATGGACACTGCTATGATTCTATCAGCTTTTCTCTGGCTCCTTTTTCCTGTTCAGGATCTAATGCAATATTTGATGGTACATTTACCTATCAAGTGTCCTTACTGATCTTATAATCATCAGTTTTTTCATGAGTGTGACTTTTAAAGAGTACCAGGCATTTATTTTGTTGCACCTCCCCTCTTGGCAATATTGGTATTGTGTTTAGAAATGTTGAGCCTTTGATAGTGAATTCTATTGATAGAAAACACCATTATATATTACCTTAGTTAGTTTTTACTTTGATCTCTTGGTTTAATTAACAAATTCTTATTTTTACATTGAAAACTAACTTGTTTTTCCTTCAAGTCAATGATAGAGCTAGAATGAGAGTATCCAAATATTCTGCCTCTTCTCAAACTGTTGTCTGAAAATTTTAGAAACTATGAGCATACCCATTTAGCAAAAATTACTATTATTGGGGTCTAATAGTGGTTTTCTGTTTTCTTAATTTCTTCTATGTCTATTGGGTAGAATCTTCTATAACAAAGAGCTTTATGTTTAATAAACTATTTCCTCATTTACACTTTGTACTATCATGATCTTATGTGTGCCTATATGATTGTTTGAAGAAAATACTTTATATTACACATGTAGTGTGAAGACCCTAGAATGATATCCTTAATCGTTCATCCTTTGTGCTTTTATTCTTTGTATACTTAAATTTCACACACACAATGGATAAGTAGCACCTTATTGTCATTATTGCTTTATGTAGTATACAAGCCAGATTTTTGTCAACATGATAAAAAAGAAAAAAAAAAAACAGGGAAATGACTTGAAATGAAGAAGCATTTATTATGACTTCCAAGGTTTCACTTGTGGTTAGGTGACTCCACTGTTGTGAGCTTTGGGTACAGCAGACCATTGCTGTGGCAGGAGCACATGGAGGAGAAGACTGCTCACTTTCTGGCAGCCAAGAGCAAAGACAAAATCTAGACAAGTTGTACCTTTCAAAAGCAAATACACAGCAGCCTGTTTCCTCTTAGCAGGGCCCACTTTCTGCATTTTTCACACTTTCCAATAATCTAGTCGCATTCTGAATCCAATCAGCATATTAACACATTGATTAATGCAGAATCTTCTTGGTTGAATCACTGTCCAGCCCTCCTTAGATTAATGTTTCCGTCAGCAATCATGCATGCAATATAGAAGGCTTTGAAGGGGCACAGCTATCTAAACCATAGCAGGAAGTTGTGGGGAGTGGAGGAAGCCCCGAGCGAGTGAAGTTCCGAGTGAACATGGGCTGTTGACATAAGACTCAGCGCTTCGACCCCTGGATAGAAGCAAGGCCTTTCCCAAATGAGTCCGAGAAGAATGGCAAAGCTTACCTGGGGGTCAACGTGAAGACATTGACTGTGAAGAAAATGTTCTCCGCCTGATATTTACAGCCTGAATTCTGCTCCCGTGTAGAGACTGCTCCCAGCAAGACTGTCTAAACCTGCCTCCTTGTCCAGGGGTATATAATAACACTGCCTCATTATTCATTCACATGCAATAACCCTGCCTCCCCATTAAACTGTGTATGTCAACATACACTTCCAGGGAGCCGTGGTTTCTCCATCAGAGCCCAGTCCGGTGGATTCTAGTGTTTTCATGTGTTGTCTCTGTGTGTTTGTCTTTTCTTCATTCCGTTGCTACCCCAGTCAGTCCATCCCTGGATTCTTGCTGGACATGGCAACAACACAGTTTTATATCAAAATTAAAGAGGGAGAAGGGAAATTTAATTTGTTTGCTACAAGAGTTTATGTGACATCTTCCACATAAAAAATGTTTCCATGGGTCAAGAATTCTGGGTCAACTCATTTCCCTTTTTGCACATTAGGTTATCATTCTATTTTCCAGGGCTTTTTCTTCTCTCTTCTTCCTTTTTGTCTCATTTTCTTTACTTTTATTGAATGTATCTATTTTGTGTTTGGAAGTATGTACCATGGTGCCTGTGTGCCTATCAAGACAACTGACCATAATCAGCTCTCTCCTTTCAACAGAGATTATTAGACTTGAATTCAATCCACCAGGCTTGAAAGCGAGAACCTTTTGCCCTCTGAGCTATCTAACCAGCCTGAGATCTCTCGAAGGAAGTTTCTCTTCGTTTGCCTGATGCATCATTGGTGATGTGTCATTTTATTTCGCTGTCTCCAAAATGTTCTCATTTCCAGCTGTTTGACCTTGACATGCCTAAGCATCTGCTATCTGAAATTACTCGTTTAATATGCCCCAAAGCTTCTTGGATCTCTTTACTCCTGCTATTTCTTCAAATAAGTCTTGTGGCCCTTCTATTTTTGTTTGCTTTGATATTCCTTCTAGGATCCTGATAATACCTGTCTGACCACTTCATATGTTCTCACAGTTTATAGACTTGTGCTGCATTGATCTCACCTTCGCATTTTCCCCTTTGCTCTTCAGTTTGGGTGATTTGTTTTCAACTGTATTCACATTCATTTACTCATTCATTCGCTGTGCAGTCCTCTGTTGAGTATGTCCAAACCTAATTCATCTCTCATGCTAGGGTTTTTACTTTTAGAATCTCCAGGGTTTTTTTATATTTTCTCTTTTTATTATTTTTATATGTCTATTAACTCTGATAACTTCGTGCAATGTAATTTGACCAAATCCATTTCCAACTCTGTGTCCTCTTTGATAGTTTCTGAGGATAGGAGAGGCCACTTTCTTTCCTTCCACTTGCATGCTTCACTACCTGTTTCAGTAGAAGACTTGGTGTGCTTTTAATCATGAATACTTTTCCCTAAATGAAATCTCTGTGTTTTCTATATCTGTATCATCCTGCAAAGAAGGCTTAAACATGTTGAAAATGATCACGTAGCTGTCAGGTGTCAGGTACGAGCTTAATTCTGCTCACACCCCAATTGTGTTCATTCTCTTCTCTTGAGACAATGGCTTTCCTATGCTATTTGCTCTTATTTCTTACCCAGTTGTGGTCTTCTGAACAGTTTTCACATCCACACCTATCCAGGACAACAGTCATGGCTGTTTTCAGGTTCTCATTATAGCCTTCTAATGACAATCATCATAATTTTAATTTTGCTGACTACCCATGTCATGATTTCTTTTCTCTTTTTTTATATCCTTTATCATTTTTGTTAAAACAGATTCATTTTGCATAAGGTTATATGGAATGTCATAATAGTTTTCATTCTTCTTATTTGATATCCATTTGCCTTTCTTTTGTAAAGTCTTCACGTAGAGTTTTCTGGTAATCTACTAGGATTTGCTCTGGGATTGAGGTCTAACCATTACTATGGTTACCTTGGATGTGTAACAATCTTCAATTTCTCATAATAGTTTGTAGATAATGGAGTCTGGGGATTGGAGAGAGTTTAGTCTCAGATTTAGTTCTTATCTTTATGGTCTCGCTAAACACAATACATCTTGCCAGTGCATAGCAAATTCTGCTTTCACTCCATATTTGCCCAGCCATTGGTCAGTGATTGTAATGGAAGCTTCAGCTACATTGTCTCCCTGAGACTCAGGCCAGCTCTACTCTGATTCCACCAAGTCACGTGCATGAAGGGTGTGGTGTCTTCAGCAATAGGTCTAACCTTCACGTTCTGGAAAACAACAACAATAGGGCATTGTTTGGGGAATCTCTTGTCCCCCTTTAACAACTCCAAGGGAAGATACCCATGTTTGGCACCAGGGCTTCTTTTAGGTAGTCTATGGCTCTTGTGGGAAGTAGTATTGCCCCAGTGGCAAAACTTCATTTAAATTGTGTGTGTGTGTGTGTGTGTGTGTGTGTGTGTGTTATATGTATTGTGAAATCACAGCAAACTACATCTACATTTTCAGTGAGCTGGATTACCAGAAACACAGAAGAAAGGAAAAGAATATGCTTAATGCCTGTTGGTCTCCACATTATCTACAGCCTCAAGCATCATATCACATTGCTTGACGCTCACAGTAGATCTACTTGTCAGTGTTTAAAACTGTCTTAGTTTCATCACAAATATTTCATTTATTCCCCGAAAGATTTGCTTTCCTAGAGGTAATATTGCAGGGGACGTTTTCCAGTTCCTTTTCTTCACAAACCAAAATTCTGTTAACCAAAACTATGAATAGGTAGAAGGAAAAATTCTGTAATTCCCTCACATTGTGATAGGTAAGGATAAAATAGTAGGCCACTAAATCAAGTAAGCTGAGAATTATAAATAGTAGAATAGTAAATCTTTATGTGTGCTATCTATATTATTGTTCTTATTTTTCTACTTCTTATTTTTTTGTCCTTAGATATAGTCTTATTTTGTCAGCATATTAGGCACCTAAATAGTTTTTTAAAACAGCTTTGGAAGTTGACTTGAGTGTATAAATTACTTTTTTAATGGCTCTGCCTGTATCAACAGGAACTCTAGCTATTATGCACTAGCAAAGAATCAGTGAGAAATAAAATAGATATATAGGTGCAGTTAAACACTAAACAGTTTAGCTCAGTGTCACAATATACAGGGTGGATGAGACTTTAGAAATGATCTAATTCGGTATTCTAGTTCAACACAAGAGTAGAATACAAAGTCACAGTGCACTGGGAAGATAACCATCTACTTAGATGATTATCATTATTGTTGTTGTTGTTTCTATGTTGAGAAAGCTACCGCTGTAGCTAGGTCTTGATACAGAGTTCTTCCTCTCCAGAACAGGACCCAGACATACTCTAATCCATAATTAATAAATATAATAAGCGTGAACCTCTTATCCTCAGTTATTAAATACAATAAACATGGGCCAGTAGTGACTCCTTCTCCTGGTCACAGGTGCTTCTGCCTGTGCAGGCCTCTCACCGGCTCTGCTATTGTTTCCCCTTCTCTTAGATCGGAACTCAGACTATTTGCTCATTCCTGAGGAGAGAAGATGCTGACAGTTGAGATGATGCCAACAGCTCCCTGTCAGCCTGGAGATGAAGGGGGTGCCCACAGCAGGGCTGGGGCTTTGGCAGCTGCTCATCACTCTGCAGTCCAGGGCTTGTGTCCCACACTACCTGTCCTTCAAAGAAGTCAGTTTCCTGTGTGGAAAAGGCCGTCCACATAATAAATGAGCTTGATTCTTCAATCTGGGCTTGAGCCTGCAGCGAGCTCTTATTTATTCCACCCATTCCCCCATGCACATCCAAATTGCCTGAGTTTCAGCTACAGACTCTTATGTCAGACAGAATCATCACACATCTGTTGTAGTACCATGCACGATATGTCTTGCAGCGATGGCGCTGGTGTGTAATAGCAGAAAGGCTGCCAAACCCGAATCTAAATGACGTTGGTTAGAGCCCTGGGCCTGAAGTGGATTATCTACATGACCTTGGGCAAATGCTTTCTGTCTAAACCGCAGTTTTATTTTCTAATTCCCAAATCAGATAATCACTTAAATTCCTTTTAGTCCTGATTTTGTGATTTCTAAACTATTATAATAATAGCTGTAATTTATTGCACATACACTTTGTGTCAGATATTAGACTAAGTCTTTCTACATAGATAAAAGTATTCACTTCACAAAACAGGTCTTCCATGAGCTAAGACCTGCTATGGATTGACTCACACAGGAGGAAAGTGTTGTGCATCACTTCTTGGTTTCAGTGTATTCGAGAGGAACTGGTACCCAAACCATTTAATCTGATGGGGATAGGCAGAGCAGCTGTATAAAAAGCACAGTACAGGAATGGTCCTCAAAGGACCCAGGTTTCTGGAGAATTCCTTGGGTTAGAGATTTTCATAATATTTGAGGTTCTAGCTAAATAGCTACCACTAGAACTCCTCCCCTTAGATGACCTAGGTATGCATTTCCCCCCTTGGAACTTCAGATACATTTTTATTATTGCCTTACATTTTTATACAAAAGCAAATTACCACCTCCAGAAGGTCTCATTTAGACTTGTGTTTGACAGAGAAAGTGGCAATTAAAATTAATCACATTGTTAGATATACTTGCATATTTAATATGCTAGGTGAGAATGATCCTGTTGGTTTAAAATTATCAGAAGCAGAAAAATGAGACACTAGAATAAATATTTTAAAATAATTCTATAATCTTTAGCATTTATTGATGGAAGATTGCTTAATAAAATTTCAACACATTATGTTTGTACTTTCTACTAAGGATAAAAAAGAGGCTTTTGAAAATGAAAGAGTAAGACCTAGCTGTAAATCCCAGAGTGGCCCCAATTTATTTTTTCTTTCTTATTCACTTAGATCTCTGTGTATATTATGTATACATGAATGTCATGTGTGCACAACCTGTGTATAGCCAGAATAAGGTGTTAGGTATCTCCCTCTGTCATTCTCCACCTTATTTTTTGAGACAGTGTTTCTCAGTGAACCAGAATTGCACCATCTGGCTGACTAGTAAATCCAGGGAGCTGCCTATCTCCATCCCCCAATGCTGGAATTACAGGAACTCACAGCCAATCCAGATCCATATGTGGTCCCAGGGGTTCAAACTCAGATCCTGACACCTGCAGAACAAGTGACAGGGTCACACACTCCACCCCAGTTTCTTAATCAATTTATTGCTACTCATAGTTATAAGAAAATTATTTAGGACACCTATTTCTCAAGCACAAAGGTAACTTGGTCTAGAGTCACAGAGTGCCCACTGCCATACGAATAGGCTTCTCATAAGGTATGTGTGCGTATTTCTTCTCCACACATTGATATCAAAGGTTATCATGGTTCTATCACTTCTAAGTATAACATATCCACTGATGCCCCTTGCTAAGAAAAGAAGACCTGAGTATTTTAGCCTGGCATCTAACCCCTAGTACAACACAGCTGAGAACTCACTCTTCTTGTCTTGCTGCCCTCATGGGATAATCTGGCTTTTCCTATCTCTCCTGCCTTACCAAAGCTCACGGCTGATTCAGCGAGAATCTTGGATCTTTCTGGGTCTTTACATAGTGTTTTCTATCTGCCAGAAATTCTTTCTCCTGCCAAGACTCTAGGTCTCCTTTGTTGTTTGAGCCATTACTACCTGTCACCGCCGTTAAGGGCCCTTGCAGACACGCCTGTCCCCAGACAGTTCTTCTCCACTCTGTGACTTAAAGCAAGGAGTGTGGGGTCATTGCAGTCCAGCTGCCCCATGCCCCATTAGACTCTAGCAGCCTGAACTGTCAAGTTCCAGATTGTCTTTTGCCCCCTAGTGGAAAAGAGTCAAATTGCAGCTTTCTGTCAAAAAACAAGCTCAAAATGATTTTTATCCAAGTCTCTAGAGTCTAGAAGCTGTGCTAAAGATATTTTTAATACTTTAGCTATGTTTTATTTATACTAAATGAACTGATAGGATAGAATCAGGAAACAGTGATATTTTTGAGTATTTATCTTGAAAAACCCTTCACAAGTATGTGAAGAAAACAATGCAAATCTCTCATGACTACATGTGGATAGGGCAACCCAATTTACATAAAAATAGAAAATCTTGCATAAGCCATAAGTTTATGGTGCATTAAAAATAATATACCTGGGAGCTGGAAAGATGGCCTCAGTGGTTAAGACCACTGGCTAATCTTCTAAAGGACCCAAGTTCAAACCCCGGCATACCTATGGCAGTTCACACTTACATGTCCGTAACTCCAGTTCCAGAGGATCTGATGCTTTATTCTGGCCTCTGTGAGCACAAGGCAAGGTGAATTAGTTCCTGCCAAGACAGTTGCTTTAAGAGGTGATCTGGGACCATCATGCCTTACCATGTGATCTCTCTGTCTCCTGCCTGAATTGCCAACATAGTTGTAGCTGCTATGTAGTTATGTGTGCTATGGTGCAGCCAGAGGCCCTCATGCAACTAATAGGCACCAGTGGCATGTCCTTGGAGTCCTAAACCACAAGATGAATAACTCTTTTCTGTGTAAAGTACCCCAAAGCAGACTCTGATCAATGGCAGAAATGTATCATGTTACAGTTAACAGAAAAGGATTTACATGAAAACCGAGCTGGAGCATGTAGATTTTCACAGTCAGAAAGATCAAAGGTAAGAATGTCATTTAAGTGCTTCTGAAGAGATTCTTTGTATTGTCTCACTTGTATTATGCCAAATGTTCAAAGTCCGTTTCCAGCCTGTACATAGCATTTCCTAGTGTAGGATAAATGATCACCACTCCTCTACAGTTGTGATATTTTCCCTACACAATCTCAACCATGACAAAAGACTAACCCAGGTTGAGTTCTGCCTATGTTGCAAATGTCGGACCCTTACAACATGGCCAACCACTATTTCATGATCCAGGACTTGCCATCACCAAGCTAAATATTGTAAAATATTGTTCTTCAATGCTTTTATGGTATATCATTAATTTTTAAATTAAAACAATTCAGTTTGTAGATGCCTTCAGATTTCCGTGTAAACAAGCTTCAGCTAGATTTTGTGTTTTCCTGGTAGCAGTAATTAAAACAGGGTGTATTTTAGTGCTCCTATTTGTAAATTACCAAGAGAACCAGGCTGAGGAAGCAGATTAGATATAGAGGAGCCAGAAATGGAGGGTTCCAGAGGCTCAAAAGATGAGGCCCACTGGAAAAATTCAAAAGAACCTGAATAAAATGGAAGCCAGGATGCACTCTGGCAACTTCATTCTCACAGGATCCTGATGACTCATCAATGTGTCACCTCTCCGTCTCTTCGTCCCTGAAATGATTTCCCGACCATCTTTTGACTCATTTTTTGGAAACCAAGAGAAAAATAATGAGATGACCTTTCGCTTCCACCCTGCCTGCCTCTGCTGTGAAACTCAGAACTCTTTTGGGTGCCTCACATCCCATGCATTTTTCACACATGATGCTCTGCTTATCTACTCTTTTACATCCATTTGTAATGAGTAAAATTGACCTATTAAAATAAAGAAAGAGAAGACTGTCCATCACGTGTGGAATCCCCATATTTGGAAGTTACAGACAAGAGGATCGGGAGCTTAAGGTCAACTTTGGCCACATAGGAAGCGTGAGGCTAGCCTGGGATATATGAGACTCTATCTCAAACAAACACACTGATTAACTTATTAACCAATGAGAAAATGAGCTCTGTCTGATAATTTAAAACCAAATAACTTTAATCCTTATAATTAATAAATATACATTGCGTGGGCAATCCTGTCTGTGTTCTCTCCTAAATTATTAAAGTATCCAAACATTTTTGTTTAATTAGTTTAAATTCAACAACAACATCATATAACCATGGTGTTGTTTTGGAAAATCTGATCTTAAAAGTGTTCTCTCTGTGACACAAGTGTATTTTAAAAAAATCAGTCACTCTGTGGGCTACAATTAAAATCTGGACAGAATGGATGTTTAATTTGTCTAATGGGTCTGCCCATTGGTACCCTCCTGGCAGACAGTGATTTTGTCTCCAGAGTTGCTGACAGAGATGTGGCAGGATGTACTGAAGTGGAAATGTTCTCTCAGCCATGCTCCTCTTTCTCTGTTTCAGCAATACTAGAGTATGATCTAGCCACAGTATCCTTATAGAACCTTCTCGGCGCCCTTCTCATCTCACCAGGGTTAGTTACAGTGCACAGATGGTTGGCTGCACAAATCCCCTCAAGTAAATGTATCCAAACTTTAGTGTCTTGATCTTCTGAGACACAGTGAGATGCTTTCTGTCTCTGTTCATTGGCACATACCAAATCGCCTGAAGAACCTTGATTTTCTCTACAGAACTCTCTGCCTCGTGTGTCAATGGTACCATTTATTTCCCATGTAGCTACACACATGAGCACATATATATAAGCATATGTAGTATTTCTTATTACATATATATGTGTATGCATACATATACATATGTATATATATACATAAATCTTTCCATTGACAATTATAAATGGTCTCATGCATGATTAGAGACCACTGATCTAAGCAGGCAATACGGCGCCCAGGGAGGAAGAAAGGCAGTGGCAGTATCAGGATGCTTAGATCTGAAGGGAACCTCTGGGCTGAAGGATAAAGTTATGAAGTTAAAAGGTAAGGAAAAAGGCCTGTCTCAGTGTGGAGCTCCAACTAGGAAGCAAGAGTGTTAAAAAAAAAATGAAGTGAGAACTCTAAGAAATGGATCAATTTTTTTTTGAAGCTTTACTCTTTACAGCTTGACTATCTGTCACTGTGAACATATTCAAACTATTAAATCTGCATATTTGAGGTCTTTCAGGAAGTCATGATAGAATTCTTTGCATGGGTTAAAAAGAACAGGCCATAATCACAAATTCAGGGCAGGCATGACTTTCCCATGTACACATGTAAGAAATTATGAAAACCTTGAATCTAACTAATTTAATCTGATTTCTTAGGATGGTCTTGCAGTTTGGGCTGCTGATGGCTCTTTTCTCTCATGACTGTATCGGTTTGGTTAGGTCCCTGTACATGTATCTCTGATAGACAGATGGAAAGACTACAGAGGAGCTGGGCTCATTTTATGCTTCCCTGTCTGCATCTTTGCAGCTCAGGCCAAGTTGGGGCTTCGTGATTAACATGCAATACAGACGTCAACTCTGCAAGTTTGACACTGGCTGGCAGGATAACTTGCCTGTGCAGGTGACAATCTCCATTTGCTCGAGTTTGTATAAGTATCTTCATCCTCCCTGGGATAAGAGATACCTCTGAGTAACTCGAGTTTATTTATTCCACAGACTGAGGGTTTGGAGAACAAAAAGTCCAGTGCTAGCTTATAAGAGTTCTTGCAGCATTACTCACAACTAAAGACATTTAATGAGGACTTGCTAAATGACCACAGATGCAAATGATCCTTCTTTCCCAGATATTCTAATAGATGGATTTCCAAGTAGGAGAAATAATTCATCCCTGATATTCAAAGTTAATGAATACTTGGTTTTTAAAACTGTGTCTGACATTTAAAATATTGGAAACTTTATGTTAGGTTAATAGTTATCTGAACCTCACTCGTATGTCTATTATGGGAGTATGTTAATACCTGCATGAGGTACTGTTGAGATGTTTAAATCAGATAATCAACAGTAGCCTGTGTGGTACACAGTGGTTCCTGGTTCCTAAAGAGTGGTGGTTATCTCATCTCCTTTTTAATTCTCTTTATCATTGAATGGACAACATAAGCATGTCCAAATGATGGGTCAGTACTTCATCTACATATATAGATGATGATGATGATGATGATTTGTCTCATTTCACAATAAGACACAAGTTGCATTTTATGTAAACACAATCCAATTGTCTTTTCAGACCAGATCCAAAAAGGATGTCTGCCACGCCTTCCTAAAGACAGTCCTTTATGATGATGCTTAACGTCAAATGAAATTTTAGAAAACTGTTTATAACTTAACCTATTATTCTCACCAACATATGACACGTAAAAACATATCCGTGCAAATACACACAAATGTGCATAATGTATAGCGACATTGCAGTTCCAAGCAGTGGTTTGAGGCATTACCACTGTCTCCTCCTGTAGAATCTGACAACTGCAAGCTAGGACCCAGTTTACAGACATAGTCCAGTTAGTTCACAGGTGCAGGTGATCATTTCAGCTTTGTCACCTTATCCTCTAGAAGATCAGGCGATTTCCCAAAAAGCATGGCACCACCCCCACTTTATGTTCTAGTCAGCTTGAAAGAGCTTTTACTTCCAAATAAGACTGAAAATTAGAATCTGGTTAAAGAGGAGACTAGGAAAGCTTGAGGAACCATGTACATCTTGATTTATCAACAGGATTGAGTAAGGAAAGAGGAAACACCTCTTCATCAGTGGTTACCTAAATGATCTTTAGTCTGTGGACTTCTTACCCACAAGCGTGTTCGTTGCTTCTATATCTACTGTGCTCTGATTTATTATTTCTGAACTCAAAACTTTTATCAGCTAGATAATTATTCCTACTTTGAAGCTGCCACTCCCTCCCACAAAAAGACAAATAACAACAACAATAATAACAAACTTGCAATTAAGAATCTTCTACCCAGAGAAGTAGCCCTTTAGAACACACACACACACACACACACACACACACACACACACACACACACGTAAGCATAAGAGTTAAGAAGGCTTAAGTATTGAAAATAACTGTAGCTGTGATAAGTAGTTCATCATATACAATTTAAAAAAGGCAAATTATGGCATCAGTAACATAAAATGTAGGGAAAAGCAGCTAAAGCGTTGTATTTTAAATATGAAATAGACCATTGTTAGCTAGTTGATAGTATATGTAAGATGCATGGTTATCACAAAGAAAAAGGACTTATAGTCAATACAAAAAAGAAGAAAAGAAACAATTCATACCAGGTAAAGGGTCATCATATTGCAAATACAAAGGAAGAAGAAAAAAAACAGAGAAACCACACATTTAAAATAGCAGATGACAATATGAAATCCTGAACTATCACTGAACACTGATCACTAAACATAGATCACTGAACAAATCCTCAAATAATCAGCAGTATCTTTACTGAATAGCTTTTTATAAATATTGATTTGCATATTGCACACAGGAGACTTGTGTGGCCTTGAAGAATACATGGATGCTGAAGTTAAAGTGAAGAAAATACCTATCACATGCTATTGCCAACCAGAGGAGAGCAAGAGTAACTAACTGTATTTATATCAGAATGAAATAGGCTTTTATTCAAAGACTACTTCAAGAGACAAAAGTATTGATTATGTAATTGGAACGGGACTGGTTCATCAAGAGGACTTGATAATTATAATACATAAGCATCTAATAGCAGAACACCTAAATATGTAAATATACATATATAAATGTACATGCATATTCAATATTAACAGAACTGAAAGGAGAAATAGTGGTTCAATAATTGTAGATTTCAGAATCTCACTTTAAATTATATACATAGCAGCAAAGCTGCAATAAGAAAACAGCAGACTTGAAAAAAATTTAGTCCAAAGGGACTAGACAAGCATGAAGAAAACTTACATTCCATTTAACACACTTTAATTTCAAACATACATGTAACATTTTCCCATAGGATTATCTATTAAGACACAGAATGATCTTCATTTAAGAAGACAGAAATCATACCAACTATCTTTCCCAGAAACGATCACATGCATTCAAAAACAGAACAGGCCCCAAATTCACAAATACATGACATAAAACCACTGAGTAATGGATGAACCAGAGAAGAATTTCCAAAGTAAGTATCTTGAGAAAACTAAAGTGAAAACACAAAACATGGAAATGTATGGGATGTAGCAAGAGAAGTTCAGTGAAGAACTTTTACAACTGTGTGCAGTAGAGTTTTATTCAGCCAAGAAGAAGAACAAAGTTGTATAAATTTTGGGCAAAAAGACAGAACTGGATGGAGACCCCTAATGTAACATGATAGAAGCCAGATTCAGAAAGTCAAATATCGCATTTTCTCTCATACGACACAAAAAGAAAGGTATTGGTGGAGGGGACCACCTGGGGACGATGTAGGTAAGCTAAAGGTGCTTCACAGGGGAGGCCTATATGAGCAAAGTACAATGATAGATACTGTTGGAAATATTGAATTGAAACCTGTTATTTCATATACTAACTGAAAATAAGTAAAATTGTCAAATAAATGGACTTAGTAAATGGACTGGAATCATAGAGATCAGAGTAGAATGGAAGAAATAGAGACTAGGAAAGCAATATAAACACCAAAGACACCTTTGCTGTTGTTTTCATCCCATCTTCTAGATGGAAAAAAAATGGAGAAGGCTCGCACAGCAAAATCAGAAAAGGCAGAGGCCATAGCACAGCTGTTAGCATACAATACAAACGGTTCTAACCTATGTGTGCTAATGTGCTATGGACAGCCACACACTAATCAATGGTTTAGGATAGGCTGAAAAGAAAGGATAAATTTTTAGAAACAGAACCTACTGGGTTGGAATCATGAAGAAAGAAAATCCTAACAGTGTAGAAATGTGTAAGGAATATCCGTTTGTATAAAAAACATTTCAACACAGAAATCACCAAGACCTGATGACTCCACAGAGGAATTCTAAGCAAATATTTATAAAACCAGTGAAAATCTTTCTTACTCTGTGCAAAGATGAGAAACATTTTCAAACTTATTTGATGAGGTCAACATTATTCTGGGACAGATAAAGGCACTATGAGAAAAAGAAAACCATAGATCAATATCTGATGAGAATAAATGCATGTATCCTCAATAAAATCTCATAAAATTTAACTACAAAGATGACTAAATGAGATCTACCCTTAAAATATAAAGGTGGCTCATGATTCTCAAATCCTATTAACAAAATAAAGGCTGGAGAGTATATGTACATGTCAATAGATACAGAACAATTTTTTGAAATTCAGTATCCTTTTAAGTTAGTAGCCTTCAACAAACTAGGTAAATTTATATGTTAAAGGTCATTTGTTCAAAGTCCATATTACATAGGGAAAGTGGGAAGCTTTACTTCTAAGATGCTGCAAGACAAAGGAGAACAAATCTCAACACTGTTTGCCATCTATTACTTTAAGTCCTAGACAGAACAAGGATAAAAACAATCAATAATAGACTTCCTAATTAGGAGGAAGAAACAAACTTGCATTTGCTTAAAGTTGGCATGGTCTCTTATGCATTGAAATACTGAGAGCCACCACCAAAAGCAACAGGATGAGCAATTAATGTTACAGCTTACAAAACCAACAAGCAAAAATCAACTGCCTTTTTATACATGATTTAAAGTCTGTCTGATTAAAAAACTCAAGAAAGCAGTCCCACTTTAATATATATTATATATATATTATATATTAAATATAATATTTAGGAAGAGATTTAATTAAAGGGATAGAAGATTTTTGTGCCTTAAACTGTAAAACACTCATAAAAGAAAGTGGAGACATAAAATAATGAAAGATACTCAATAGTAGATTGGAATAACTAGTGTTGAAATGTATGGGCTACCCCAAATGATGCTCACATGCAGAAAGCTTATCAAGCTTTCAATGATTTTTTTTAAATATAGAAATGAAAAACACAATTCTTTGATTTAATGGAGTCAACTGTGATACAGAACAGATAAAGTAGTTGTGGACAAGAACAAATCTAGTCATCATTTTACTTGATAAAAACCTAGTAAATATTGGGGTCGGTATTGGCATAAAAATAGACACATAACAATAGGATAGGATTCTGAGCTCAGACATAACTAATTCGGGTCCACTTGTTTCCAACAAAGATGTCCAGAACATATACTGGAAAAAGTATTTTATAAATTGTGTGAAAAAACTTGATTCAAAGAAAAGTGGATCTTTATCTCATGCCACAGGGGAAAAAATCAAAACTGATTAAAGACTTAATTTTAACTACTGAGACTGTAAAAGTTCTAAAAAATGATGGAGAGACATTCATCTGGGCAATGATTTTATAGATATGTCCCAAACACATTGCTGTAGACTGCATCCGGTGAACTAGCTGAGGCAGTGCTGGGGAGCTTCCCTGGGTAGTGACAATGAGGGAAAGCTAACAAGATGACCAATCCAGCTACCATCCATGTTCAGAACCAGGGCTATGAGCTGGCCCACCCCAGCATCCCCTGAATCTGTGAACTGTTGGAGCATGTGAAGGGGACGAACCTACAGATCCCAAAAAAGCAGGATCTCCACGACACAGGACCACAGAATATCCAAGAGGAGCCCCAGTGAAAGCCCATCATCAGTGGTATAGAAGAAACCAGAGGCCTCTAGCCAAATTAATGACTTGGATTCTTCTTCTTCTTCTTCTCCTTCTTCTTCTTCTTCTTCTTCTTCTTCTTCTTCTTCTTCTTCTTCTTCTTCTTCTTCTTCTTCTTCTTCTTCTTCTTCTTTTTCTTCTTCTGCTTCTGCTTCTGCTTCTGCTTCTGCTTCTGCTTCTGCTCCTGCTCCTGCTGCTCCTGCTCCTCCTCCTCCTTCTTTTTCTGGTTTTGGTTTGTCTCTTTTAGGTTTTTGGATTTTCTTTTAAATTTGGTTTTGTTTTGGAAGGAGGTTGCAAGGACAGAGCACAGATTCCAGGGAGTAGGGAGATAAGTGATGTGCATGATACATGATGTGGAATCCACAAAGCATCAATAAAAGTAAATAAATAAATAAATAAATAAATAAATAAATAAATTTCAAAATAGCAAAATCAAGAGGAGGATAAAATTGAAATAATAATGTATAGCATATTTACCTTTTAAAGGAATATCTGAGTACACATAAAACAGTATAGAACTCAACCTATTAAAGAGGTTTTTTTTTTTTCATTTTGATTTGCTTAAGACAGGTACTCACTCTGTAGCCCAGAGCTGACCTGGAAGCTACATATCTCAGACTGTCCTCAAGTCCCACTTATTCCTGCCTCAATTGGGATTACAGCTGTGAATCACATACTTGTCTCAAGAGACTATTTTGATAATTAAATGAGTCGCTTTTTGTACTATGTCTACACAAGTTTTTGGTAAATGTTAATTAGTTATCAACAAGTTTAAAAACTTCTACATAGAAAGTGAGACAATTACAAACTCAAGTGAATGAGAGAAAATGCTTGGAAATTACACTTTAGAGGAGTACTATTCAAAATGTGTAGAAGCCCAAACAGCTCAATGCAAGCAAAACTTTGCAAATATGCCAAGGAAAGGTGGCCGCTTGAGAAGACCACTCTCACATTCTCAGGCATGTCACACTTTTTCCTCTAGGCTTTTCTTTCAGCTCTTCTGTCTCAAATCTTCATTAAAATCTTATAATAAATTTCAACTCTGTCAAAAAATAAGGCAAGGAAACCAAGTAGATATTTAGCAAAAGAAGGCATACTATTAGTCAATATTTGTGGGGGAAAAGATTGAACATCATGAATATTTAGACAAGTGCAAACCACATACATGATTAGCTATCATCTCAGACCTGTCAGGACAAGTACTATAAAGATGATAGACCATAGTAACTGATGGGTAAGGGGTAGCAATGTGGAGGCAGATTTAGTAGGGATGTAAGTTGGTCTACCTATTACAGAAAGCAACATGAAAGTTCTCCAAAAATCAAAATTGCAAAGGAAGAAGGGATGGGCCAATGGTTAAGAGCACTAAAGATCTCTTCACATTTGGCAGCAATGTACAATATAAAAGACCAGTTCAGAATGTGCTGAAGTTCAGGAAAAAGAATGCAATGCCACCGTAAGTCACATGTTGAGATTTTATAGTTAGCATGACATAGTCAAGACATAGGTCCATTTTCAAATTTTCATCTTGACTCTTGTACTGTTTTTAAAAAGTCTGAGCTCTGGTCTCAGTGATTTTATTCCAGTCATGTGACTTCTAGTAAGTTAATAATACAGTGCTTCAACACATGTGATATGCAAGAAGTGTGCCAGATACTTCTGTGAAATAAAACCACTAGTGGAAAACTTTAACATGAAATAAAGGAAGGAAGGAGGGAGGGAGGGAAGGAAGAAAGAAGGAAGGGACAATGGGAGGAAGGGAGGGAGAAAGAAAAGGAAGGAAAGAGAGAAAGAAGGAAAGAAAGAAAAAGAAAGAATAAAATAATTGTTCTTTCTTTTGATGATCAAAGTGAATTATCTCAAAAAGTCCTTCCCGTATCTTTAATGTGTTGTTCACTCTAAGAAATAAAAAGTCAGGGGAGAACAGCTTTTCATTTATTTTGTAAATCATTCTTTATTCCCCACCCTACTCCCCATCTCCTGTATATTTGGCCTCACCACCCCCAGTATGCTCGCTCACTACTTTCATTTTACCTGTATTTTACTCTCTTCATTACTGTGTCTGTTCAAATACCCCATTTTTAATTACCTGGCTTGCACAGATATTTGTAGTTAAACATACAAAACAAAATATTCAGAGCTAGGATCCACATATGAAACAACAATTTGATGGTTTTGTTTTCCTGAGCTTGGGTACCCTCACTATATAATTGATGTAGTTCTACATACACATTTACCTGAAAATTTTATTCTATGGCTGTATGACATTCCACATCTATATGTACCATATATTTGTTACTAATTTATCTGTTGATGGACATTTAGGTTGACTCTTTTTTCCTAGCTATTGCAAATAGAGTAGCAATAGACACAGATGTGCAAATATCTCTGCAGAGGGCTATAGAACCATTCGGGTATAGTCCCAGGAGTGATATAGCTGGGCCATACAGGAGAAAGTTCCAGACTGATCTCCAGTGTGGCCTGATTGGTTCTCACTTGCACTACCCATTTACGGGCTCCCCTTTTCAGTTATGCTTGCTTTGTTGTCATTTATATTCCTGATTACAACTGCTCTCACTGGGGAGATGTGGACTCAGAGTGGTTTCTATATGCATTTTTCTAATTGCCAAAGATGCTGAGCTCTTGTTAAAATGTTTACTGGTCATTAGCATTTCTTGTTTTGAGAACATTCTGTTTGTTTGGTTCCACAGCCCGGTTTTTGGGTTTTGTTTTGGTTTGGTTTGGTTTTTAGGTTTCATGTTCTCATGTTTAGCATTCTTAGTATATTCTAGCTATGCTGTTGGATTTATAGCTGTCAAAGATTTTCTCCTGTTCTGCAGTCCTCCTCTCCAGTCAATTGGCAGATTCATTTGCTGCAATAGAAGCTTTTGAACTTGGTGACATCCCAAGTGCTGGTCTTGCTTCCTGTGCTATGGAGTCCTGCTCAGAAAGTCCTTATTTGTGCTTAATAGCTAACATCTTCTCTCCTTTATCCTGCAGCAGGTTCCGGGCATTGGAAGTCCCTGGCCCATTTGGAGTTTAGCTTTATGCACAGTAAGAGATAAAGGTCTCTTATTCTTCTATGTATTCAAAGCCAGGCTTGCCGGCATGTTTTTGAAGGCACTGCATCTTCTTCCACTTATGTTTTTTGGTGATTTTGCTTGTGTGTTTCCTGGCTGTAGTGCTAGAGAAGTCAGAGTTTCAGCGTGTATCAGCTCACTTTACAGAGCAACCCAGCTCTGACAGCCTCTCCAAACCTAGTTCAGCCTCGATTATTGCTGCCCACTGTAGGAAGGTTTCACGTGAAGAAATATGTGACCTGCTTCAAGCTTATCCTCCCTTTATCCATCCCCCTGGGAGAAAAGTACACGCCCTTGGCCACTAATGGCTTATTTATAGAGACAATCCCTTTTGCCAAAGGTGGGTGGAGCCCAGGCTGTATTTTAATCTGATTTGGAGGGACAGGGACTCAGTTAAACAGCATTCCGCATGCCAAAGAGTAAACTGACAGAAGCGATTTTTTTGCATCTCCTCCCTGTTAAAAGTAGCATCTCCTGCCCCCTCCTCGGCTCTTTCTCAGTTACTTCCTGACACTCTATTTTAAAATCCCGGGACTCTAAAGTAGTGTTAATTCCAAAAGTGCTTCTCTGACTTCAGAAATTGTCTCTTTGCTCTCTTCAATTATACAACGTACAAGAAGGAAATCTGTGCTAAAAGACACGCTGGAGTTTGTGGAGGCAGGAACAGGGTGTGGAGAAAAGCGTCCTTCCTTCCAAGTTAGGAAGTTGGCCACCGCACTTCCTGGAAGCCCACATGAGACAACATTCTCACCTTCATCTCCAGCCTCTGGGACTCTACTGGTGAGAAAGCAGATTTGCCAAAACCCAGACACCTCCTCAGACTGCTCTGTGACTTTTCCTGCCTGGTGGAAAACTACATCCCTGTCAGCAGTTGCAACCTTGGAAGGAAGATTCACATCTGTCAGGGAAATGGATGCCCTGTGTTTACCCTAAACCTGCCTCTTGCCCGACTTACAATGAGATGATTCCCAGTACGGATTGCTCTGCAGTTCACTCCTGTGGGCTGCTCTCAAAATCCATGTCACCGACTTCAAAGGAAGTAGGACTCCACTCTGGAAGTCTCCCCTGTGTCTGCATTTATTGTCAAGGTGGACTGGCAGTATTATTGGCCTTTTCAGGGCCCCAGCATGGCCCTTTGTAAAATGAATCTCAGAATACTGATCTGTATCCTGGCTCAACGGCATGCTGCAGATGAGATGACCATCGCCTACCTAACTTGGCACTTGTTACATGCGATTTGCTTCCAGGAATTTTATCGATGCTGATGCTGAAAAGGGCCACCATTAAAGTCATCTAAGGCCTTGGAGGGCAGGAAGCTACTGGAAAATGCAATCTTCCCTGGCTGCCTCTCCACACAGTCATATCTGTGAGTTCACCTGTGCTGTAGGGACACATAAGGCCAGCCTTGGCAGTGAGCACAATCCATCATGCAGTGCCAGCTCTTTTGCTTCTGACTAACAGCACAGGCTGTTTGAGAGCTCTTCGTATATTCATAGGTAGTTATCTGGAGACTGGATCACTTGGCAGAGCTCTTGGTGGATTGGACCACTGTATTTATCTTAAGAAAATCCTTGAAAATGTGCTGATTTGGATGGAGGCCAGCACCCTGTCAGCTGTCAGAATGATTTCCTGTAAAGCAGAGTATACCCTTAAATGCTGGGAGGTTTGTATCAAAGATAGACAATTTGGTGTGTGTGTGTGTGTGTGTGTGTGTGTGTGTGTGTGTGTGTGTGTGTGTTTACAATGGCAAGGTCTTTATCATCTTATTCATATTCTTCTTTTTTTGTACCATGAATCTTCTGTCGAGTGAGGACATACACAAAATCCTATCTTTCGTATAGTGCCCTTTGGAACATTCATGTTCTAAATAGTTAAACCACTTAAATTCACAAATTTTAACTTCACTGAGTGGAAACGTGATACAGTGGTTTGAATATAAATTGTGGAGTTCAGCAGAGCTTTAATCGGCAGACTATAGCTCGTGATCTATTTCACATGGGATGCTCACATCCCAGTGACATAATACACATGGGCATCAAAGTAAGGATATCAGGTGGCACTTTGAGTAACCAGTACTGTGAGTCGTGTAGAGCATTTGCATGATGAGTGAGGTTATTGCTTTCAAGACATTGCTATTTGAAGACTTGAAACTTTCACAGCTGGATACAGGAGAACTATCATTTGTGGAAAATAAGGATTTCTTCATTTTCTTAAGAAAATAAATAACCAACAGATGTAATCTTTTCAAATTAAATGTCTCCATTGGTATCAGACAGCCAGCACCTGGGGAAGGCCAAACATCATTACGAGTGTTGGCTCCAAATAGCACAGATAAATTTAGAATCTCCACTTGCCAAATTGACGATAATCTCTTTGGCTCATAAAACTAGTTGTTGGTGTTTTAATCTAATTCAGGAACCACTGGTGTGATTGGACCATTGTGAACCACTCGAAATTCCTTTGCATATCACCTCCCTTGATCACCTCTCTTCTCTCCTGCTTGTTTACTAAGACACTTCCATGGTTAACTACTCTGTACACATCATTGATATTAGTACATTAATCAGCATATCTCTGTAGATTTGTACATGTCTATGTTGTTATGTATGTATATCAATGGACTTACATGTTAATTACCAGATAGATCAATGGATAGTGAAAGTATGGTACATATATAAAAATGTAATTTGACTTACCTTTAAAGAAAAATGAAATTGTAACATTTGTAGTAAAATGGATGAGTCTGGAAAGTATAATAGTAAGCAAAGTTGCCCAAATGCCGAAAGATAAAAACCACTTTCACTCTCTCACATACACACTAACTTGAAATGCATACACCTATGTAGACTAATTGTGTACAGGGGGACAAGCCTAAATAACTACAAGGGAGAACACAATGGAGTTCAGATGGGTGTTGAATGTTGAGATGTTGAGGTTATGTAATAAGACTTTTGGGGCAAGAAAATGCAAAGGGAGGTGGGAGTTACAATGTCAGGCAGAAGATAACTCAGTGGTGGGGGGTTGAGAGGGAGGAAAATTTTACTCAAATGCTTTTCTTTAAATGGCATAATAAGGGACTGGAGAGGTGGCCCAATGGTTGAGAGCACTTGCTGCTTTTGCAGAGGACCCTGCAGAGGTTCCCAGCTCCCACACAGGAGTTCACAACCTTCCATTCCAAGGGATCTACATCTTTATCTGGCCTCCGTCAGCACTAGGCAAGCATGTGGTGCACAGACATGCATGCAGACAAAGCACCCTTGCTTCCTACATGAAACAAAACAAATAAAATCTTTCTAAATGCCATAATGATAGCTAATAATTTGCATGCTGATTTGAAAAATAAAATTAAAAAGTGGAAATCATAGCACAGACATGAGTAGCTCCCATACTTTTGCCTTTCATGCCTTTATTCACCCAGATCCTACAATTTACCACCTAGGCAAAGTTGTAGCTTCCTTCTGGGAGATTTGGAAAGAGGATTTCCTTCCCTCTGTTTCTCCTTACCTTTCTTCTTCACAGAGGACACAATAGAAGAACATTTCGCAAACAAAGAACCATCCCATTTTTATTTCAGTAATTGTTTTTAGGCCAGGGGGAATTCTGCACATCCCAGATGTATAACTGTTGGTATTACAACAGAACTGAGAGGTAATAACCCTTTATTACAGTCACCATGACCCAAAGAGTTGCAGACACCAGAGGTGGGAGATCTGGCCCTGGAGGAGTCATTGTTCTGGTTCAGCTTTCCCGAGCAGGAGGCTGCTCTCTACACCTCATCCTGGTGGCCAGCTGCTTAGGTGATGCAGGTCATGCCCATGTAGGTTGTTTTTATCTATGTGAGGACATAAAAGGATATTTGAATCCTTAAACTTCCTAAGTGTTTCCGAGAAATTCAAGAAGTCCACTGTTAGCCAGAATTAAAAGGTAAAGACCACAACCTAGAACCTTACAGTGAGAACCTACCATGGACTAGTCTTTTGATTGACTTTTATACTCAGCGTTATATCTTTACAGTATTGTGTATATCTGTGCTTTTGCAAGAAATCTGGCTGGGCATATGTAGTTGTCTATTGTTATCTGATATGAACTGGTAGAATGTGACTAGTAAGCCTAGTCTTTCCTTCATGGGTCATTGTTGAAGCCAGAAGTAAGCTATTATGCAAGTGTGCTTTCTGGAACTTTCTTCCATAACTGCTCCTTGAACTGTGTCAATAGAAATGTTATTATTTATTATTTTATTGTTAAATGGTGAATATCAATCCTTAGATTGAAAAACTAAACCACATTGATGTTCACGTGGTGTCAAATCCAGTATATGGTTCACTGAAGATACTCAATACATGCCGTCTTAGTCAGTGCTCTATTGCTGTGGGAGACACCATGACCACAGCAACTCTTATTAAAGAAAGCATTTCATTGGGGTTTGATGATCGTTTCAGAGGTTTAGTCCATTACCACCATGGTGGGAAGCCTGGCAGTGGCAGGCAGACATGGTGTTGAAGAAAGAGCTGAGGGTTCTACATCCAGTTTCACAGGCAGCAGAAGAAAGTGATCCACTAGGCATGGCTTGGCTTTCTGAAGCCTCAAAACACCCTCCCAGTGATATACTTCCTCCAACAAGGCTACACATACCAGAACAAGGCTACACATCTCCTAATCCTTCTGTTCACTTCCTGGTGACTAAGCATTCAAATATATGAACCTATGGGGTCTATTCCTATTCAAACCACCACACATACTGATATTGTGTCTTCAAGTTATGGATGGAATCGCTCTGCTTGCTTCTCTTCTTCACTGAGTTCTTTCCTGTTACAGTTTGTTCCTAATAATTTCCTCTCCCTAACTTAATGAATTAAACCTACTATTTATATGAAGTTTGTAAAGTTTTCATCCACTTCATTGAGCATGAAGACTATTGAAGCAACTATTAAGTCTGGAACACTTTGAAATGTGTTCTTTTCTACATTTCTCAGAATGATCATCATAAAATAAAGTAATGAAAAAATTGTTAAAATATTTGTTTAATAAACTATATAACGCACTTTTAGAATTAAAGTCCATTGGCACCAAGACAGTATAATACAGTTATTTATGTGTCCCACGCATTCACAAGTGTCTCCTCTCTGGCAGGTTGTTTCTTTAGGTCATAATATAGAGAGAACAGATGTAGTTCTGACCTTCAAGTTAGATTGTATGACCCCAGGGGAAGTGGATGGGGGAATACCTAGACATGTAAACAGACTCTCATGCTATGACATAGGAACTGTTATGTCAATGACTGCACCAGTATTTCACAGTAACAGTATAATGTTATCAGACAGAGAGACTTTGGATCAGGAAATGTTTCCAAAAGAAGTCAGCACAGGAAAGGGGTTCTGGAGACCCAACAGTGGCGGGTAGCTCTGTAGAGAAGGGGAAGGCAAGAGGGAGCAAGCAGCTGCATGACCTTGGAGCATCTCTCTTCTGCCATTTGCAAGGTTACCTTAGACTTACTAAAGACTCAACTGGGTCTTTCTTTTTTTTTCCAGCTAGCTTCTTTGAAGTCATGCACAACTATGTATTGCTGCTTCTGTTTTCATTGGATAGAAAACATAAGCTTACAGGATAAACTTTCAAGTTCACATCCCAGTCTCGTCTCTCTCTCTCCCTCCCCCTCTCTCTGTCTCTCTCTAATTGACATAGTGGTGGGCTCTGAATTTGTAAAGTCTTTTTTATTTCTGTTCTTTTTTTTTGTTTTTACATCTTTAATTAAAAGAAGTTCTGCTGCCACAGAGCATGAATCAATTAACAGTGTTTTGCCCGGTGACTTTCTATGACTCCACTTTCAAAAAGACTAGCTGTGTAATAAACATGTCAGCTATTGAAAACAAATGATTTATGCTCATCAGAAATGATTACTCTGTTTAAGTGGTTGGGTACATTTTCTGAAGCTTGAATAATGTCATATTTTGTACAAAATTGTCCTTCTCCATAAATAAGTTGTTTTTTTTTTTCTTGGTTTTTCGAGACAGGGTTTCTCTGTAGCTTTGGAGCCTGTCATGGATCTAGCTCTTGTAGACCAGGCTGGTCTCGAACTCACAAAGATCCGCCTGCCTCTGCCTCCCGAGTGCTGGGATTAAAGGCATGCGCCACCCCCGCCCGGCCTCCATAAATAAGTTGCATGGGGACTTCAGCCCATTTTATATCAGACAGAATTTTACAAATCATTGTATTCCAGATTCCTGTCCTTTTGCAACACTTTTCAGATCTGAACTCTCACAGGACTGAGATTTCTAATCTTTAAAGTGCAAAAAGGCAAGGAACATTGGCAATAGCTTTATCTGGCTTAATTCCATATAAGTATAATTAGAACCTACACATCCATATTAATGTGGAGCCTGGGGTTAGTAATGGATAAGGATCCATGAAGAGGACAGGAAACATAATAAGAATTGATCCTTTTGGCCACAGATTTGAGCATGCCCAGTGAAATACTGTGTGTGCTTTACCTAATACCTACCGAAGTCTTGGTCCATAGTCAACCAACAGAAACGTGTAACCTTGGATATATAATCTCCTCATTTTTGTGCCCCTCTGCGTGTTCTCTTAAATATCTTGCTTCATTTTTCACTCTGATCTAAATATTCTATTAGGGCAGTTTTTATAAATAGCTAGCTCTGATTTCCTTATAAACCACTGGATATTGTAAGACACAATCAATTGAGAATTGGCCTTTATATAATCCAAATGCACTGCAGCAGTGGTAAGCTGATTTCTGTTTTCATCCCACGTCTATGCTTTTGGCTGCTTAGAACACTGCACTTTCCTATATTAAATCTCAGATATGATGAGTGAGTCTTGGATAAGCCAGACCCAGACTTACACTTTTGCATTAAGTGCAGACTAGAAAGAGAAGGGGTAAATAAATGCTCCTGAGGCCATTAAAGAACCCCCCTCACCCAGTACTTTACAAAAGCAAAATCAGAGGCTGGCAGTATTCTCAAACACTTCCAGAGCCACCCTGTGTGAGATGACAGAGGTCAAGGAACACACAAGAAAATGTCACACGAGTAAGATTTAGTAAAACCGTAGTCCTAAGAGTTGCACATTTTAATTGCCAGTCAGCTGTGTCAGTTTCCATCATGATTGCAAGGTGACTTAGACAGCTAACGGGAAGATAAAAGAATAATTCCCATGCACAGTTTGAAGGTTATAGTTCACGAGGAATGGCCTCACCATTATGAGCTTCTGACAGTGCAGCACATCTCAGGAGCAGGATTTGTGGAATGCAAATCGTTTATCTCCTGGTCAGAAAGAGAAAGAGAGACAGTGAGGATACAGGCCCTCACATGCCTTTAGGGTCAAGTCTTCAAGGCTCTGCAACTCTCTATCTAACCCATACCCTGTAAAGATATCGCATCTACCACCCTGAGGACTCAGCTTTTAACATGTGGACCTTTGGCAATGATTTAAGATCTAAATTAAGACATGTCATATTCCAGCATTTAAAAAAAATAAAATATAATTCTATTTTCCTCCCCCGCATACTTCTTCTTACACCTCCCATACATGTCTGCCTTCCTCATTCTTGTTACATATACAGATAAAACAATAAACGTATAAATACAACCTGCTGAGTCCATTCAGGGTAGCCTGCCTATATGTTTCGAGGGTTGACCACTTGGTATTATGTGGTTAGGAGCTTACCCCTAGAAAAAACAAGTTTCCCCTCTCTCATCAGCCCGACTTATCACATGGGGAACATATATTTCCCCACCTATGTTGGGATGTCAGCTGTTGTCAGAATTTCTAAGGTCTTGTTCAGGCAGACATGTTGTTGAGATTTTGTGGGCATAGCTTCCTCATCATAACTAGAAGGCACAATCTCATAGCAGACGCACTAGGCCTCTGGCTCTTATAATCTTTCTGAACATCTTCCTCCGTATTCCCTGGGTCTTGAGTGCAGGAGTTATATTGTAGATGTATCCACTGGAACTGGGCACCCAACGCCAGGTGTTCTCTGCATTCTGATTATTTGTGGCCTTCTGCAATGCTCTCCTGCTGATAAAAAGAAAGAAAAGAAAAAAACTGAAGTTATTTTTTTTTTAAATAAGGTATGAGATCTACACTTACCTACAGCTGTAAGGATGCATATTTATAATGTATATAGGAATTATTCTGGCTTAGGAAAGTGGAAGTATTAGGTTCTCCTCTAAGAGCTGTGCCCCACTAATTTCAGATATTTAGCTATGTTCTCAGTACCAGACATGACTGCTCTCCTTTTAACTGGGCCTTGACTTCAATTAGACAGCTGCTGTTTACCACCAAAGCACAAGTGCCCCTATTACACCTTTAGGGATATCTTGCCACGCTTGCCCCTGATCCCCAAAGGCTCATGACCAACTCATAATGTAAACTGTCCTCAATCTGCCTCCAAGCCTGTGAAAGACTTAACTGTTGCAGAATTACTCTAAAGTCCAATGTCTTTACCTGATACTCAAGGAGTTTCTATAAAAGTAAAAATAAAACATATATTTTCAAGATTAAATGGTGGGCTAGACACAGGACAAGTAATCCTATCTTAGAAAGAAGGAACAATATTAATTATGAAAAGGGACAGCCTAAAGCAAGACTTAAACCTAGCAAAGCCAGCATTGAATCCTAATCTCCATGCCTCACATTCAGGACATACTGTGATGAGTTGTGGGCTCCTCATAATTTGGATAGGCCCTTTTCTGTGGTTTGCCTGGTTGCAGCCTGCCTTTCCACATAGGTAAGCTGCCTTTGCCAGCTGCCTGTGGCCTCCCATGAGTATAACCTGCTTCTGTACCTCCTACGTACAGAATTCTGAAATTTCATCTTGCTGCACCAGGCTTTTGCACATTGCTTGATAATAAGTAAAGACTGCCAGTGACTTGGTACCATTTTTTAAAGCAGCCCTCTTAAAAATGATCTATGGTCAATGGCATGCAGCTAAAAGAAAGAATGAGCAAGGGAACCGATAAGTATCTTTACAGTTTAAAAAAAAAAGTCTATGAAACAATATTGATGATTTGTAGGGATAACAAAAGGGAAAAGGGAAACTTTTGTTTTTGCATTAACAAATTGATGTTGGAATTTGTTGAACACACTCACTGAGAACTGTGGGGTATTTTTGCAAGCATGTGGAAAAAGAGATGTGGTGTTCATACCAACCATGTGGGGAGATAGAATAGAGGATAAATTAAGTTAGACATTTGATTAACTACACCGTGAATAAAGGGATTGATTGAAATAAATACTCCTGATTTAAATGACATACCAGCAGAAAATTTATTTTTCTGGGGCTCGCCTAAGAAATAAAACCACAGATAATTTTTATGTTAAAAATAACTCAATTAAATAAAATTAGCTTTCAGTACCTCTGAATTGGTAGCATCCTAGGGTTCCTATCAAAACCAAACCAAAAAAGGACTTTTGAAAGGTATGCCCTCAATTCAAGTCTCACTGGCTCCTCACATCTAAACACCAATGAATGTGAATGAATTCAATCCAAAGTTACCAGGCATGCTAGGAAATATTGCTCATTGAGTAAAATTAGTGTATGTATCAGTAATAGGGAATACAAAGCACAATTATATCTCAGATACTATCTATATCAGGTGATAGCACACCAGAGAGAAAATGATCACATTAAGATGTTAAAGTTAAAACAATGAAAATAGAAGGAAAGAGCAAGGCCTTAGGAAAACTATCAGGTATAGGCGAAACAAATAAAACTTACATTAGTGAAAACTGTAGCTATTAAACTTAAGAATAAAGTAATGCAATATACATAAGTAAAAGAACATTAATCAAACGATTAATCTAAGAAGCTCTGCTCTTGGAATGCAGAATGATATCGCTAGTACAAACAGTTCACTGATAACTTAGAGAATAAAGCATAATCTTACCTTACAGCCTAGTGGTACCATGATGAGATGCATACCAAGAAGCGTTAAATATGTAGATCAATGTAATAACCTGGCATGATGAAATGGATATGAATGAGGGGATTTTACTTATAATCAACATTGTGAAATAATATACACTAGTGATATGATCATACCTGCAATGGAAGACTACTGAGTAAAAGGAAGTCACAAATGATATATGCAAAATTATGCATGAATAGCAAATGGCTTAAGTGAAATGAAGACTATGGATTTACAAGATAGTATGGTACAAATTATATATATATATATATGCTAGAAAATCTGTATCTATCTATCTATCTATCTATCTATCTATCTATCTATCTATCTATCTATCTATCTATCTGCTCTAAATAGCTTTGCCTATCAATTGAGGCAATCTAGATTCACTGGAGAGTGAGTCTGAGTGGTGAGATTGTCTTGATCTGTTTGGCCTATGGGCATGTCAGTAGATAACTGTCTTGACTGTTCATTGATATCACTGTGAGTGTAACCAGGCTCTATGCAGGTGGTCCTGGGTTGTGTAAGGCAGTTAACTAATCATGAGCCTGCAAGTGAGCTAACATGCCACATTGCTTCACAGTTTCTTCTTCAAGTTCCTACTTGAGTTCCTGTCTTACCTCCTGTTATTACTATATTGTTTCCTAGAAGTATAAGTCAAATACACCCTTTACTATTTAGGTTACTTTTAGTCAGAGTCCTTTGTCACAGGAATAGAAATGAAACTAGAACAGACAATATTCTGGGAGGTAAATATCATTAGTGGTGAGAGAGGGTTGACTAGAAAGGAAACTAAGAACATTTGGGAAGGTAGTGGTGGAAGTTTTATACTTACTGATCATGGTGATTGTTGCATAACTGCATTTGTCAGAAATCATAATGCTTATGGGAAAGGGGTGAATTAAATGCTTGGAAATTAGGAGTCAAAAATAAAGTTCATAATATAAAATAAAATAATCAAAGAAATTTGTTATAAATTATAAGACTTTATACCAATGAACCTGGTGAGACTTCACCAAAAAATTTATCTGGGAGATTAATCTAACATTAATGTATCTAACAATTAAGTCATTGTGGTTACTAACTGACTTTTCTCTGAAAATGATTGATGTAAAAACGTAATGATACAATAAACAATTTAAATCAAACAGACACTGATAAAACTATATCCATTAAACCATAGCAGGAAACAGATGTTCCTTTAGTTAAAGGACACCAATAAGAGGATATGAGTGTTCTAGAAGCTGGCTACAGTAGGTAATCGTTACCACATCTAAAGGTTAAAGCATGTGCAGGGAAGGCTCAAGGAAAGGCTTGGTAAATCACTTGACTTGAAAACCCAAACACCATGCTATTTCCCCATATCTCCATATCCCCACCCATGTTATATCCCCATAGCTCATATAAAAGTACCATCTTTTGGGACACTGATAATTCAACAGTGGGGAGGGCAGAAACAGTTGGATCCCCAGAACTTCCAAACCATCCAGCCTTGGCTAATTAGTGTGCTTCAGACCAAAGAAGAAACCATTTCTTAAAAGAAGTTGGCAGTGTTTCTAAGTATGACACCCAAGGTTGTTCTCTGGCCTACACACACACACACACACACACACACACACACACACACACACACACACACACACATCCTAAATATATTGAAATAACTTTCAGGAGAAAAATATAAGCATTTCCTGTTGGTAACTTCACAACAAGGCAGACCAGAGTTCAGTGCTCCACTCTCTCCTTCTTGATGTACTACAAAGATGCCAGTTTCCTTGGACATAGAGTAACAAAGGACGAGGTCAAGTAAGGACAGTTAAATGCTGTGAAACCTGGACAGACACACATGTACTATTCAGTCCCATAAGGCACTCACTCAAACATTCGATAGGTTGGATTCTTTATAAACAAGTGAGGGTATTAATAAACCTATTACTCTCTAGAGCTCCGAACAGTTCGCAAAAAGTGTTAAAGAACTAATATCATGTAGAACTCATTTCTATTATGATACAAGTTAGTTACACAGCAAAGATAAAGGATGAGTCCAAACCATTCACAGAATTCAAAATTAAAATAATATTTTGAGTAATGCATGTTAAAGAAATGTTAAAGAAGACAGCTTGATGGTGACTTTTTAATGTTTAAAGTAAATTGTTTCAATAACTTTTTTAAAAGATTGTCTTTTAGAGGCTGGGGAGATGGCCCAGAGGTTAAGAGCACTTGCTCTTGCACAGGACCTGGGTTTAGATCCCACAACCTATAACCATCCATAACTCCGGTTCTGGAAGATTCATTGCTTCTTTCTGACCTCCGCAGCACCAAGCACACATGTGATGCACAGACACACATACAAGCAAAATATTCATGTGCATATTTTTCAAAATCTAAAAATAAAATCTGGCCTTTGATAACTTCACACACACACATATCGTGTGTTCTGGGACTGGCACCCAACACCCCTCCCTCTTGTGTCTTCCTTCCATCTCTATTTCCCCATTCCTCCCTGCTACAAGTCCTTTTCCCTCATTTGGGTCTTTGTTTTGTTTTGTGACTCACTGAGTTTAACCAAGACCATCTGTATGATCATGAGTTTAGAGCTATGGACACACAACTATCTAACAGTTTTACAAGAAGGAGTAGAATCCTATGAGCCCTTCTCCAATAAATACTCAGCTGTTGATAGACCCAGTCTTCTTAAGGCACACTGTAATCAGCCACAATGACTATGAAATAATTATTATATTTTGTCATATCTAGAAGACAGAATTTCATGACCTTTCCCTCTGTCTTCTGGCTCTTGCAGTCTAGAAACCTGTCTTGAGCTATTTCATGAGCTTTGAAGGAGGTGGTATAAACAGCTGATTTATGGTAAATAACTAACCATCACTATTCTCAGTATCTTGACCATCTATCCGCCTCTACATTAAAAAGAGAAACTTCTATGATTAATGCTCAAAGTAGTATTTGTCTACAACTATAATCCTATATATTTAGAAATCATCTTAATGCCATATCCTTTAACTAAACAACTGCAGTAAGTTCACTCTAGGGCCTAAGATCACCTACGTATGGGTTTGACAGGGTTTATATTACTATATATAGATTCCCCTTTGGGAGCAGGCTTCATATTCAACCAAAGAGTGGTTAGTTACAGACACGGCTGTTGTGCCACTATGTACTAGCGCTCCCATTTTGCCTGGAAGGTTGGTTTTGGAGCTCATAAGAACCCAATTCCGCAGCCTTAATAGTGACAACCCAGTTCCAGCCTCAATTCTGTCTTGAAACTAAGGTGTATGGTTGCAATATATTCCAAGCAAAATCTTCATAACTTGGTGTATATTACATATATCACTTACATTACTGTATGAGATGGCTATTATAATCATTTATATTTTATAGATTAGTTGTTTGGGCGATAAACAATTTGAAAAACTTCTCCATGATCACATCAAGTAATGACTATAGGATGCAGAAATCATCCAACTCTGTGACACCTAGAAAAATATAGCCAGGCTTGTCAACTGATCAAAAAATAAGAAGTAAGAGAGGACTTAAATTTCTATGCACAGTTGGCATAAAAAGAACAATTTAGTTGTAGTTCTTTACATATTTTTATCTTTGGGCTTTAATATGGTTAGATCTCCTATCTTTTTCTCCAGAAAACTTGATGATCTAGGACATTTGTATTAAATCAAGCACCTTTGTGTTGCTGAAGATTCATTAATACCTTGTCTTTATATCATTTATTGTTGAAACATATGTGCGATGTCATTTGATACTATTGAAAACCTCTGTGGGGGGAAAAAGGCTGAGTATATTTGAGGTGAGAAATGAGAGGAGGTGAGAGTTTTCAGTCCTGGGGACAGAGTAGCCTTGGAAATGACTTACTGAATGGACTCTACTGACTCATATCCAAAGAGAAGCCACAGAGCAGTTGGTAGGTGGAGAATGGAAAAGCTAAGGATCATCCTGATGGGTGATTTCTTCCCCCAAATGAGGTAATACATATGCGGAGAGCATAGTTTTAGTGTGTGAATCCATGATTGAAGGGCACAGGAACCTGCAGAGCATGGTGGGTAGTGAAGTTCACTTCTCTATCTGACAGCAGACCATGCAGTACCGTTTTCTTGACCTTTTTTAGCTACCTGATACCAAACGTGCTGAGGGAGAGCTGGAAGATCCTATCAAATTGGAAAGGGAAATGTGTACATATGGTCAGAAGGTTCCCTTATCTCTGTAAGGAGCTTGCAGACTGCGGGCATTCCAACAATGACAAAATATTGATATGAATGTTGATATGAATGGACAAGGGGAAGGAAGAAGGGAGAAGCAGAATCGAAAGACACAAAGTTTCAGGAGCTCGGTAGTTAGAATTTCTGAATAGCCCCCAAAGTAACTGTATGTCATAGGGCTTGAAACAGTGGAATTGGTTAAGTATTGTATAAAAACATACTGTGTATTGTATTTAATAAGTATTGGATGAAAATTGTGTGAAGAGTACAGCAGGAGAAATAGCTACATCCTTGAACCACTGAAGACTAAAAATTAGAAGAGAGCGAATATTTTTTCCCACAAGTTTATGAGGCTAGAAGTAAAATATTCAAAGCAAAAACAATTTCACACTTCTCCTCTACAGACACAGCTTCTGGTATCTGGACCCATTCACCCGAGTTAAGAGATTGAATGTTTTATTTGTGGGAAGCTAATCAATAGCAGAGACTAGAAATAATAAATCTGCCTTTGGGGGTCTCCCAATTAAATGGCTCATATGGATCATTCTGCAGTGAAATCAAATGTTGTGAAAACAGTTCCAAATGGCTTTCTGTCACTTATTGACTGTTTAGACTTGCCAAATGGGTGCACTTAAACCAAATATGTACCCTGAAAATAAAGAGAATTCGAATGAAAATCAGCAGAAAATGAAGAAGGAAGAAAATTTATGAAGAGTGTAGGGAAGAGGAGAACTAAATTATTTCAAAGCCATTAAAGAGCTCATGTGAATATAATTATCAGAGACATTAGAAAAATAATTTCCTTCCATAAAACAGAACTAAATAACAAACCAGAATATTCTGAAAGTAACATAAAACAGCTCTTAGGTCACCTGATGTAGTGATTTCTCAAAATAATATATGAATATCACTAAAAATATATGAAGAAATGCTGTCACTAATCATCTGGAGCATGTAAATAAGAACCAATATCCAACCCTGCCTCAAATGCCTATAACTCAGAAGGTGAAAAGATCCAAATGCCATTGATGTGGAAAAAAATTTTAAAAAAATGTTATTCCCTAAAATCCCTAACACTGTTCATGGAAATATGAAGTAGCATAGCCATTAAAGAAAATAGTATAGAAATAAAAAAAATAACTAGATGGCAAGCTACCATGAGATCCATCAGTTCTTTACTGGCCATGTATTCAAGGGAAGGGAGCTCAGTAAGTTGGACAGACATCTTCACTTGCATGTTTAATGAGGCAATGTTCACAGTAGGCAAGATGCACAGTCAGCACAGGCATCCCTAGACAGATGAGTGAGTGGGTGAAGAAAGTTCAGCAAGTACCCACAGTGGTGAATTACACAGAAGAGAGAAATGCACCGATATAGATAGAACTAGAAGACGTTATATTAAGTTTTTAAAAATGCAAGGCCTGAGATATTACCAAGGCCTGTTCTCACAGGTAGAGTGTTAAAAACACAGATCTCGCAGAAGTAGAGAATATGTTAATGGATACCAGAACTCTGGCATGGGTGTTGGAAAGCGAAGGTGGAAACAGCTTTGCTAACAGTTCTTGGGGTACAGGTGGATAGAAGCAAATTGTGTCTCATAGTCTATAGAGCAGGAGGATAGCAGATTAAAAACTGCATAATACAGGGCATATTGAAGGCTATCCACCCCCTTAAGACATTTCCAAGAAGAAGGATAGGTCAGTTCCCCTGGTCTGATCCTTACAAACTGTGTATACAGATTGGAATTTATATTGTACTCCTTAAACACATGCAGCTACTATGTGTGGAATATTTTTAATCAAAAAGTAAATTAAAATGAAGTTTAGCTGTAGATCTCTACTGTCGCAGCAGGTCCCTATCATTTGCCCCCTTTTCCCACCTCGTCTGTAGGTCAGCTGGTAGGGTTTAGCTTAGTTCTGTTCTTACTCCTGCGTTGCTGTGTTTGTTTTCTTGTTTTGCCCACCACATTCCTCTGTGAAAACCTTACCTTAAACTCCACCAGAATTCACTACACTCGCAAAAACAAAATGATAAATTATAGGAAAACTGAAATAAAGTTTGAGGAGCCTCCCCAAAGTTTATACGCTAAATGATAAAGATTTCTGTTGACAGCATTGGAAACAGAGGGTGGAAAACTTTGATGAAATTTCAAGGGAAGCACTGAAAACCATAGTTGTTTGATTAACAGTGCCTGTCAACTACACAAGCTCATAATATAAACCACCTGCACATACACATAATATCATAATTTTTTTAAAAAAAACAGAGAACAAGAATTATGAAAATTTCCAGACAGCAGTAGAGAAAGACAACTCATATAGAAAACAAGGAAAGATTTTTAAAGCTATAGCACTAGAAATTTGATTATTATTAAACATTTTCAAAATTAAAGATCATATTGATTCTGTGTACAGTTCCATCTCTAATCAAATTGTAACTCAAGGACGGAAAAAGAAACAACCAACCAACCTACTAAACAAACAAACAAAACAGCTTCCCAAGCCTCCTCGTTCTAGGAAGCGATAGCAGCAACCCTTTAGAACAGATGTAACTCAGGAAGTTGGAGTTTAAATGCAGAGGACAGCAAAAACTTTGCCTGACAGGCAGTCTCAGGAAAGCAACTACACTCTCGGCTTGGGGTAAACCAAGTCCAGCCTGGACCGTGTGGTCTCAGTACTGCAAAGCTCATGTCTCTAAAGGAGAGATGGAGTTGATAGAAAAGTTGATGCATAAGCATCTCTTCAGAGAAGGCAGAGGTCCCTGAAAACACATCCAGAAAAACTGTTTTTGACCTACTCTTCTAGTTTCTTTCCATCAAATCTGGTCTCTTCGTTTCTGCTTAACTGCTGACTTTCACTGCTCTAGGTGGAAGCAGATGAAAAGACTTTTTGCTCCACTCTGTTCTCCGTTTCTCCACTCTGTATCAGAAGCTGACCATCTTCATCATTTTCTGCTTGGTAATGGAGAAATGAAAATGAGAAGAGAAAAGCCTGTTCCCAGCTAGCTAGCTGACAAGGTGCTGAGTGGGACTAGCAATATATTAACATAGTTAACATCAGCACTGCGGACCTCTGGAAACACTGCAGAAAAGGAGTTAGATGCAGATATAGTCAAAGCTGCTCAGCAGTATGTTACTGGAGGCAAATAAAGGAGAGCTCCAAGTGCATCCCAAAATGTGAACATGCCCTACAGTCATCCGCACAGAAATGCAAGTAAGGAGCTGTTATGAGGAACTACACTGGCCTTTCACAGCGACCCATATTAATGCTTAGGATGCTTCATGGCCATCTGTCTCAAAGCCAAAGTAGAATCACACGGCTACAAGAGGGAACTTCAAAGGAAAAGAACATACTTATGCCTGTTCCCTTAAGCTCCACAAACACAATGCGGGGGACAGTTCTTCTGCAACTAAGGAGACAGGCGCAGGAGGCTGATTTTCTGCCCTCATCTGTCCTTCTGACAGATACCCCAGAACAGTTTCTGGAGTTTCACAAGGAATTATTCATTGTGCCACTCTATTGTTCTTCTATAACCAAAGTCTTGGTTATTAGATCTTTCCCCCTTCAGCCATACATCTTGTTGCATCACAGTGGTTATTTATCAGTTTGTGAGGGTGGTGACTACATGCTCTTAGATACAGAGAGCACATTTGGCGTTCCTTTCTCTCCATATGAAATCCAGACTCTGGAACTGACCAATTTGTCTACTTTGAGCAAACGTACTTCAATTTTTCCAGCTCAGCACAGAAACGTTTGTATCATTCTCAGATTTATAGCCTCAAGGAAGGAGATCTGATTCAATCACCCATCATACCACTGAATAAGATGTCTCATTTTTGAGAAAAGTCAAGGTTGATTACAAAGGGAACCTGGCTGTCTGTAAAACCTTGGCCCTAGAACCGGAAGTCTGAGGTCCAAAGGAAACTCACTTGATTCCAAAAGGTTAGGACTGTCAAAGGGTTAGCTCTCAACACCGTCATCGCCATTCCACTCCAGAGAGTGGGTTCCACATTGCTGTTACTATTATGCATTATTGCTATTTTGTGTGATGTTAATTTAAAATTAACACAAATGGAAATCCAAATAGACACATAACCTCCAATTAAAGGAGGTTCTAGCATTTTCTAATTAATGCTTTTGTCCTGTGCTGCAAGTTTAAAGGGCAATGTTCTGGTCAGCCTTATCCATTTGTTTGTAGCCGGTTTTGAACAGAATAATAGAAAACAAAATCTACTTTATCCATTAAGGATGACTGAATCCTAGGCAGGAGAATGCATGAGGTCCAAGACTTGCAATGGATTCTTAGTTAGCCATATTCAGAACCCCCAGTGTATGAACTACCTTAGAGTGAAACCCCTCAGTTCTCTGCATCTGCCCTGACCATTCACTGTTCCCTTCTGAAGAAATCTTCCTTCCTTAAAACTCTGTAAACCCCTTCTCATAAAATCTAATCTGTACATATCTTTATAAAATAAACTCTTTTATTTATAAAGAATATGTTGGGTAGGAACATATCAGTTTGGCTAAAATGAGATGAGTTGAACTTTTGAACCTGTTCAATATTTCTAGAACTCTTGCCCCGAGGAAGGCGTACCCTTTTTATCCTTCCTTTGTGTACTCTCCACTCCCATATCCTTTTCTTCTGACTTTCTTCATTGTATGAAATGTTTCAAGGTACTGTGGGGCTCTTGGCAAGTCTCAGGCTCCTTTACTTAAGTGATTTGGGGCATATCTGTGGGGGAATGGTTCTTAGTGGTTTTATACAATTCTCTCTAATGGGATCTTACATGATTGTCCAATATATAAATTCCTGGGTAGTCAGCAGTTACTGACTGACAGATTCTTGATGAGTAGGAGACATGTAGCTAGGCAATCTGCATTTTAATTCACTTCCAAAGCCACTCAAACACAGTCAAAAAGTAGAATTGGTACTTGAAAAATCTTAGAATGAAGATATGACATTCATTGTATTGAAGTTGAAGACAATATAATAAGAATTCCAACTTCAGTCTTCATTGATGTTCAATTCTGAGATATCATTATCTTGCATGAACTGATAGCAAGTATGAGACTCCAGAAATCTAGAAGCTGAGGCTTTGGGAAGTATCTTTAGAAAAAATCCTAAATTTTATCATACAAGGATCCTTTTTGTATAATCACACAAGTGACCATTTTGATGTAATCAAGCTGTTAAGTCATTAGAAGAAGAATCTTGATCACAGGGAAGGGGTCTGCCCTTGTTAAAAGTCATGGGGAAAGGCAATGGAATAGGAAAGACAGCTATAAATAAAAAATTAAAAGAGTTGTCTCCATTTTTAATATCATTATTCTATTGTATTGAACATATTCCTTCCATTCTCTGGTACCCTCTCCATTTTCACCTCTCCCTTCTTCTCTGTTGGTTCCTTTTGTTCCCTTAGACTTGTTCTCCCTCACCTAACTTGCCATCTGTATGGATGTGTGTAGCTTTATTTATCTATATAAAATCTAAAACCCACAAAGGAGAGAAAACCTATTTGTCTTTCAGAGACCTAATTTGCTTAACGTGATTACTCTCGGCTCAGTTGCATCCATTTACCTGCAAACTTCACTCTTCTTACAACTGAATCTGTTCATTTCTGGCCATGGGTCAGAGAGATCCACATGTTGCTGACCTTTGAACCACCAGCAACATTAACTTCCCATGCCCGATTTACACTGGACACCTAGGCAGTCTGGTTTTATTCATGAGAGGTAAAACCTGGACCAAGAGATTGATGAAACCTTCCCAGCAATACCAATGTCCAATGCCTTTGATGTCAGAGCCACAGGCAGGACTGGTAGCCACAGTATCAGGTGGGTGAACATGTTGCAGCAGCAGCAATGAGGCCCTGCAACAAATGTAAAATTCTTTCCTACAACTTCCTGAAACTTTCCATGGAGTTATTGTCCCACATAACGGTAAGGGACTCAAGCAGAGTGAAGAACTCTTGAAACACACTTGTGATAATGTATGATAACCCAAACTCATAATCATAGCAGGTTACTCCAGCTATTTAAACGTCCTTGTAACACAAAGCCTTCAGATAGAATTTTTAAATAGGAATTAGTCTCTTATGTTTATCACATTCATATAAAGTTAAGTGGGTTTTCCCATCTTCAGGAAAGAATTTGTTGTATTTTTCAAGAAACCCAGGCAAAAGAAAAGCACAAAGAAGCAGAGCTAATATGATCTCGAAGGTCAGAGAGGGTCTGAGGAAGTGAGCTACAGTTTATGGCTAGCTTTTATCTAATTGTTCATTTTACAGCAAAAGCTTGTGCCCCGAGGGCATCTAACATAAATCAATGAATGAAATATGAAGACATTTCTAGCACATTCTGTCTTGTCTTATGTTTGTATTATTCTATCATCATTTGGTATTTTGAGTAGTTTTTACAGATTTCACTTGTTATCATAAAATCTTTTCTAGGAAAAAAATGAACATTCAGGCCATGGGGATGGCTTGGTTATTAAAGAGGCTGATGTACAAGTGAGAGAGTATGAGTTCTATCCTCAGAAGCAAAGGAAATAAGCCAGATGTGACAGCATGTGTCTATACTTCCAGCACTGGGGAGGCACAAAAAGGACTTCTGTGGCTCCCTGGCTATGAATATTGCTGAAGTGGTAAGATTCAGGTTGACTGAGACCCCATCTGGAAAAATAATATATGAAGTGATTTTGGGAGATACTTAGCATCACACTCCAGATTCCACATGTTTGTAATTCTCACATATGTAGGCCCCAACTAACATTTACATAACTCTCTCTCTCTCTCTCTCTGGAACAGAACGATGATATGCAGACAGACACATAGACAGATGGATTATACATATATCAGTCATTCATGAAAGAGCTGAATCTACATAGTTTATCTCCTGAATGGTAAATATATAACAAGCCACTATTATCACTATTTTTTTTCTACTGTACATGAATAGGGAAAGAAATAAGAAGGAAGGCACTTTTACAGATTTATTGTGTGTTGTGCAAATATGCTGGTCACCAGCTTCATATGTATTAAAATATGCTTTAGTAAAATTCAAGATTTTACTAAAATTTAGATTCAGAATTCAAGTACAGCTATACATTTCAATAATTATAACCATTTTCCGAAAGCAAATGGAAAAATAATTATCACAGTTTGATGATGGAGTGTTTGAGTAAGGAAGGATTCAGGATCTAACTACATTTTCTATTTTTGACTTCCACCTCATGGAAGAGTGTTTGTTTTTACTGCAGATCACTAGCTGGGCAGCCCAAGGGTAGTGCCTCCGTGAGGCAGCTCAGGTTAGTTCTGTTCAGACTTAAACACAATGATTCCCTTACAGCTCCTTAAAAGATGACAAAAGGTGCGTGCTTCCTTTAAAAGTTACTGGGCCAACAGGCTCATCTGGAAGGATAACGTCATGTGGGTTTCTAGTCCATCTAGAAGTATTCAGCACTTGTAAGGTTTTTTGGTCTGTCATATAATTTGGAACTGATTTTAAAGATATGGCTAACAATTCATCATCAATTTTTTTCTTCTTTCTCTCATTCTTTTGCTTTTTTTCTTTTGGTATTTTCAACACAGGGCTTCTCTGTTACTTTGGTGCCTGTCCTGGAACTAGCTCTTGTAGACCAGACTGGTCTCAAACTCACAGAGATCCACCTGCCTCTGCCTCCCGAGTGCTGGGATTAAAGGCATGTGACATCACCACCTGGCTCAATTTCTTTCTTTGAATGGTGAGTAAAATAATTTCTGTAAGAAATCATGCATTCATCTATACTTATTAAGTATACGTTCTGACTTTTGATATTGGAATCATTTATTAGGAAATAAGCTTGTCTTGCATTTCATTACTTATATTTAGACAGACCACAGGTTAGCTGTGAAGTAACCAGGGCTCATTGGGGAAATGAGAACTGTAGGTTTCTTCCCTCTGAGAAGGATATACTTTGCCCACACTTAAGATAGCTACTATTTGTTTCATCACTGAGTCATCATCTGGATGTCTAATTTTGATCATAAACACTGCATGTGAATGAAGGCCATCAACTCAGCACACAGAACCATCCTTTCTGGGTGTGCATTACTGACTTTATATTACTACAGTTATTAATGCCTCCTTTCCCAGCTAACATATGCCACAAAAACACTTGAAAACCAAGTGATATGTCTTCCCTGGGTAGTCTGGGATTTTAGTACTAGACCAAGAGTAAATGAGACTTAGTGTTTGATATAGTTCCTATATATGGTCCAGAACCTGAGTCATATTCACTACCTTGAGCAAAACCCATAGCTGTAAACAAAAATATTCGGAAGCATGAACTTCTGGAGGTGACTGCATTTAATATTCTGTCATTACCTGTGTGTGAAAAACAACAGCATCATTTAATGAGGGAATTCTCACAATTTTTTCATTAACTTTCTCTGTTTTCTTTTCGAATAGAACATTAATCCTTAATTTTCTACTTGATTTTGCAAGTAACACCATGCTGTGACTTATGCTCCATTCAGCTCTCAGAACTGCAATGTTAGCATCATCTCTGCCTTTACTTTAAACATTATTTTTTATTCTATTGTTTTACTAATTCAAGAGTGGCACATTCTGATTTTTTTTCTTTTTTACTCTGCAGAAAGATTTGGCTTTCTGCCAGTGTTCAACAAGCTCCAAATTTGTTTGAAAAATTCAATCAAATATGCACCATGCATATCAATGTAACTCCAACATACATACTGGCTTTTTTAAACATGAAATTCTTATTAAATGAGTTTTTAGTAAAAGGATGACAATTATAGAGACAAGAGTTCACCTTGTGAACTAGTTAGCAAAATAAACTTGTGTGTAGCTGTATGCTTCCTTCCTAAAGGTCATCACTAGATTCTTAGGTAGATTTAATCAGAAGAGCAGATAAACTCTGGACGGAGGTGGAAGACAGTGTCTTATTTGCTGGGTTTTTCCACCCTCGTGTCAGGCAGAGAAAATTGTTGATTAGTGAATATTCAGAGCTCAGTATTTAGTAGTTATCTTTGACTTTACTGAACACTAAGGAAAAGAAAATCCAAACCAATCTGAAGGAAAATGATGGTTACAGCCCGAATGCCTCAAACCTTGTGAAAGAAATCAAGAGCATTATCTTCCTAGTCTCTAATTTTATTGGACTTTTTCTCAGTTATCTCATTCCTGTTTATGTGTTAGATCCTCAAGTCTAACTGGTTTTATATAAAATGGTTATGAAGATGGTGATAAGATTTGATCTTATTTACTAGAGTCTGTATGTGGGAAACCTAGGCAGTGATGTTGGGAAGGGGAGGCACCTGGGAGGATGTCTGGGCCATTGAGGTGCCCCCTTCACAGGTGGGATGGTTGGGTTTGTTATTTGAGAGAGGGCTCCTTATGGAAGGGTGTATGTAGCCTCCTCCAGCCTCCCCTCTCTGCCTCTTACCTAACTGTGTATTTTATGTGATGTTGCTTCCTGCCTTGTGATGACTCTGCAACACTGACTTCAACAAATGCTGTCACCTTGATATCTGACCCTGGATGCCCAAGTCTCCAGAACTGTCAGAAGGAGCTGTGGCAATAGCAGACGTCATCTATGAAAATTACACATTAGGAAGTACCCTATCTCTACATGGATAAAATATGAGTCATATGGCCAGTCTTTCTGATATGTTTTGGTTAGGGAATTAAAAATAGATATCAGCATCTCTTATTTTAACTTATACTGACTTGATTAAATTTTTATTATTTTTAGAAAACATGATTAAATTCTTAGGTTACTTTATTAAGAAAAAAGTTTCAAGAATGCAGATACAAATTTTCTTAGAGAAGAAACAAAATTCGTTAGAGAATAGTTTAGAGACTTCTGCACCAATACACTTGAATACTTGAGTAAAACACATTTTAAGTAAACATTGATTTAAAATTTTCACCCAATTGAGATGAAATCTTAAAGAGGTCAACTTCCAAAAAGGAAATGAAGGAATAACCAAGAAAAAACACCTTAAAAAATTAAAAATGGCAATGGTTATGGTTATGTTTTTTAATTCTTTGAGAGTTTTGAGGGGTTTTTTTTGTATATTGGGGGGGTTGGTGCGGGAGAATTGTCTGTATTCTGTCAATCATGTTTTAAATAAATGCTGATTGGCCAGGCAGGAAGTATAGGTGGGACAACCAGACAGGAAGTAAAGCTGGGGCCAGAAGAACAGTAGTATTCTGGGAAGAAGGAAGCTCTTTCCCCACTCCTTCCCAGACCAACCGAAGAAGCAAGATGTGACCCTGCCTGGCCGAGAAAGGTACCGAGCCATGTGGCTAACATAGATAAGAAGAATGGGTTAATGTAAGTTATAAGAGCTAATACGAAGCCTGAGCTAATGGGCCAATCAGTTTATCATTAAAATAGACCTCTCTGTGTGATTTCTTTGGGGCTTAACGTCTGTGGGAACCAGGCAGGACAGAAACCCCATCAAGCAGGCCCTCATGTTACAGGTGGTTGTTTGGTTGTTTTGTTTTTTTTTTTGTTTGTTTGTTTGGTTGGTTGGTTTTTGGTTTTTTTGTTTTTTGTTTTTTTTTTTTTTTTGGTTTTCAAGACAGCGTTCCTCTGAAGCTTTGGAGCCTGTCCTGGAACTAGCTTTTGTAGACCAGGATGGCCTCAAACTCACAGGCCTCTATCTCCAGAGTGCTGGAATTAAAGGCGTGCACCATCACCACCCGGTGAGAGTTCTGAGTTTTAAACAAGTTTGGATCATAATCACCCCAACTTTCATCACTTTTAAATACAGTGGGATATTCCAGACATGTCCTGTACATTTTCTGCCCAGATCTGAAATCAGACATTTCTCCAAATAATTTTAATATCTGAATAAAATTAAATTAATTGAGGTTTATGCCCAATTGATTTTATATTTTGAAATATGGTTAAGAAATCATCCTAAATTTAGTCTCAGCTTATAAAAATCATTCATTTTCTTCCACGGTGGTTGTATTTTTATTTCAGATTCATTTAAGTTTATTTCTGTGTATGTCATAAGGGATAAATCCAGCTTAATTTTATCTATATGACAACCCACTTTTTCTTACACTTCTTATTTTCTCCTTTAGGTTTGAGAGAATGTTTGATACAATACAATCAGTTTAGTGGTATGGCAACATTCTCAGTTACTGCATCATGACTTTGCAGTATTAATATGGTTGATTTCCTTCAGATGTTCTCTCTCTCTCTCTCTCTCTCTCTCTCTCTCTCTCTCTCTCTCTCTGTGTGTGTGTGTGTGTGTGTGTTGCATATACACGGGTGTATATGTGTTTATATTTGTCAGAACTTAGGGGGGCTACATGTGTGCATTGCTTCCCACCTTGTTTATTGAGTGAGACAGGCCCCACCTCTTGAATAGGGCTCATCTCTTCAGCTGATCTAAGCAGCCAGCTTGTCAGTGATTATAGGTGCATCACCATGTATACCTGGCCTTTATCTGGGTGCCAGAGAGCTGAATTCTGACCCTTATCCCTGCATAGCCAGTGCTTTACCAATTGACCCATAGTCCCAGTTGCATGACCTACTACTAGTCACTTAGCTTAGTTGGTGTCTGCTGTTTCCCCCACTGTGACAGTTCTGCTTTTCTTTGTAAGTAGTAAACAGCCTGTTGAGAATATAGTTAATACTATACTATGAGCCAATTGAAATGGTCTGACTCCAGTCTACTCTTTTTAGCACTGAATCCTTTCTGAAAATTTGCTTGTGGCAACTATTTCCCCTCCTCCCAATTTTTTTTTCTATTGGTTTGAATTTTGACCTAAGGAGTCCTACCCATTTACTTTTATCACCATGGGTACCTATTTTCTTAGTCTATCTGATTAATAGAAAGTTGCGCATTATTTCAAATTTAGATATTGGCTTTTTCATCTGAGCTTTTTGTTGTTGTTGTTGCTGGGTTGTTGTTGTTGTGCATATGTGTGTGTTACCACAGCCTCTGGGCATTTCCCAGGTTTGCCATGTAATATCACTGCCCCAGAACTAATCTGAAACATCTAGGAGTCTTCCATTTGAGATTAGTATTGGGAAATCAATATATGGGCAGTAATTGTGCCCCAGACTTTTATTATTTGTAGGACTTCTCAGTAGACAGAAACAGTGATTTATGATGATATATGTATCTAAAAATCTGATGTGTGTGTGTGTATACAAAGTTGAGAAGATGATCAAGGAGGAGTGAGAGGAAGTTGGGGGTAGATACAATCAAGATACATGGAATATTTATAGTACATTCAGAGAACAAAGTAAAAGACTAGTTACTATTCTTCTATCTATATCTCAAGATTGTGAGTAATAGCATTGTATTAGTTACTTCTCTATTGCTGTAGTGAAACACCATGATCAAGTCAACTCGAAAAAGAGAGATTATATTGGGGCACATGGTTCCAGAGTGTTATAGTGAATCATGGTCATTTCTATGTTTTGACTTTCGTTTTTACTTGTAATATTTTCTCTGACTGTGGAAAAGTACTTAGCCTTCATGGCCTTAAATATGCTTTTTTTTTTCAAATGTATTTTTTTTATTTTTCCATTCAAAATTTCCACTTCCTCCCCTCCTCCCATTCCCCTCCTCCCATTCCCCTCCTCTCACCCCCGCCCAGTCCTAAGAGAGGGCAGGGTACCCTGCCCTGTGGGAAGTCCAAAGCCCTTCCCCCTCCATCCAGGCCTAGGAAGGTGTACATCCAAACAGACTAGGATCCCAAAAAGCCAGTACATGCAGTAGAAACAAGTCCCATTGCCATTATCAATGGCTTCTCACTCAGCCCCCATTGTTAGCCACATTCAGTGAGTCTGGTTTGATCACATGTTCTTTCAGTCCCAGTCCATCTGGATTTGGTGAGCTCCCATTAGATCAGGCACACTGTCTCAGTGGGTAGACAAACCCCTCGCAGTGCTGACTTCCTTGCTCATCTTCTCCCTCCTTCTGCTCTTCAACTGGACCTTGGGAACTCATTCCAGTGCTGCGATGTGGGTCTCTGTCTATCTCCATCCATCGCTGGATGAAGGTTCTATGGTGATATTAGAGATATTCATCAGTGTGACTATGGGACAAGGCCAGTTCAGGCACCTTTTCCTCTGCTGCCCAAGGACCTAGCTGGGGACATCCCCATGGACACCTGGGATCCCCTCTAGAGCCAAGTCTCTTGCCAACCCTAAAATGGCTCCCTTAATTAAGATATCTTCTTCCCGGCTCCTATATCCACCCTTCCTCCATCTTAACCCTCCCACTCCCCAAAGCTCTCCCCAATCCTTCCCTTCTCCCTTCTCTCTCCCCCTCTCCCCTTTCCCCCACCGCACCCCCACCCCCACCCCCATGCTCCCAACTTTTGCCTGGTGATCTTGTCTGTTTCCAATTTCCAGGAGGATCTATATATGTTTTTCTTTGGATTCACCTTATTTATGTCTTCTCTAGGCTCGTGAACTATAGGCTCAATGTCCTTTGTTTATGACTAGAGTCCACTAATGAGTGAGTACATACCATATTCATCTTCTTGGGTCTGGGTTATCTCACTCAGGATAGTGTTTTTTATTTCCATCCACTTGCATGCAAAATTCAAGTTTTCATTGTTTTTTTACCACTGAGTAGTACTCTAATGTGTATATGTGCCACGCTTTCTTTATCCATTCTTCTACTGAGGGGCATCTAGGTGGTTTCCAGGTTCTGGCTATTACAAATAATGCTGCTATGAACATAGTTGAACAAATGCTTTTGTAGTATGATTGGGCATCTCTTGGGTATATTCCCAAGAGTGGTATTGCTGGATCCTGAGGTAGGTTGACTCCCAATTTCCTGAGAAACCACCACACTGATTTCCAAAGTGGTTGCACAAGTTTGCATTGCCACGAGCAATGGGTGAGTGTTCCCCTTACTCCACATCCTTTCCAGTATAGGTTATCATTGGTGTTTTTGATTTTAGCCATTCTGACAGGTGTAAGATGGTATCTCAAAGTTGTTTTGATTTGCATTTCCTTGATCACTAAGGAAGTTGATCATGACCTTAAATATCTTTTGGCCATTTGAACTTCTTCTGTTGAGAATTCTCTATTCAGTTCAATACCCCATTTTTTAATTGGGTTATTCAGAATTTTAATGTCTAGTTTCTTGAGTTCTTTATATATTTTGGAGATCAGACCTTTGTCTGATGTAGGGTTGGTGAAGATCTTCTCCCATTCAGTAGGTTGCCTTTTTGTCTTAATGACTATGTCCTTTGCTTTACAGAAGCTTCTCAGTTTCAGGAGTTCCCATTTATTCATTGTTGCTTTTATTGTCTGTGCTACTGGGTTTATACATAGGAAGTGATCTCCTTTGCCCATGTACTTTGCAGGGTACTTCCTAATTTCTCTTCTGTCAGGTTCAGTGTGGTCAGATTTATATTGAAGTCTTTAATCCATTTGGACTTGAGTTTTGTGTATGGTAATAGATATGGATCTATTTTCATTCTTCTACAGATTGACATCAAGTTATGCCAGCACCATTTGTTGAAGATGCTTTTTTTTTCTTCCATTGTATAATTTAACTCCTTTGTCAAAAATCAGGTGTTCATAGGTTTGTGGATTAATATCTAGGTCTTCGATTCTATCCCATTGGTCAATCTTTCTGTTTTTTATGCCAATACCAAGCTGTTTTTATTACTGTAGCTCTGTAACAGAGTTTGAAGTCAGGGATGGTAATGCCTGCGGAAGTACTTTTATTGTATAGGATTGTTTTGGCTATCCTGGGTTTTTTGTTTTTCCATATAAAGTTGATTATTGTTCTCTCAAGGTCTGTGAAGAATTTTGTTGGGATTTTGATGGGGATTGCATTGAATTTATAGATTGACTTTGGTAGAATTGCCATTTTTACTATGTTGATCCTACCAATCCAAGAACATGGGAGATCCTTCCATTTTCTGGTGTCCTCTTCAATTTCTTTCTTCAAAGCCTTAAAGTTCTTGTGAAATGGATCTTTCACTTCCTTGATTAGTGTTACCCCAAGATATTTTATGCTATTTGTGGCTATCGTGAAAGGTGAAGTTTCTCTGATTTCCCTCTCTGCTTTCTTTATCCTTTTTGTATAGAAGGGCTACTGATTATTTTTTGAGTTGATCTTGTATCCTGCCACATCACTGAAGGTATTTATCAGCTGTAGGAGTTCTTTGGTAGAGTTTTTGGGGTCACTTATGTACACTATCATATCATCTGCAAATAACGAAAGTTTGACTTCTTCCTTTCCAATTCGAATCTCCTTGATCTCCTTATGTTGTCTTATTGCTATTGCTAGAACTTCAAGCACTATGTTGAAGAGATATGGAGAGAGCGGACAGCCTTGTCTTGTTCCTGATTTTAGTGGAATGGTTTTGAGTTTCTCTCCATTTAATTTGGTGTTAGCTGTTGGCTTGCTGTATATTGCTTTTATTATATTTAGGTATGATCCTTGTATCCCTAATCTCTCCAAGACCTTTATCATAAAGGGGTGTTGAATTTTGTCAAATGATTTTTCAGCATCTAATAAAATGATCAAATGTTTTTTTTCTTTCAGTTTATTTATATGATGGATTACATTGATATATGTAAAAATATATGTTATTTTTGTATGTTGAACCAGCCCTGCATCAGTGGGATGAAGCCTACTTGATCATAATGGATAATTTTTTTGATGTGTTCTTGGATTCTGTTTGACAGTATTTTATTGAGAATTTTTGCACTGATGTTCATGAGTGAGATTGGTCTGTTATTCTCTTTCTTGGTTGAGTCTTTGTATGGTTTTGGTATCAGAGTAACTGTAGCTTCATAAAAAGAGTTTGGCAGTGACTCTTCTGTTTCTATTATGTGAAACACATTAAGGAGTATAGGTATTAGCTCTTCTTGGAAGTTCTTGCAGAATTCTGCATTAAAACCATTTGGTCCTGGGCTCTTTATGGTTGGGAGGTTTTTGATGACAGCTTTTATTTCCTCATGACTGATAGGTCTATTTAAATTGTTCACCTGGACTTGAGTTAATTTTGGTATATGGTACTTATCTAAAAAAAAAATGTTCATTTCTTTTACACTTTCCAATTTTGTGGCATACAGGCTTTTATAGTAAGACCTAATGATTCTCTGAATTTCCTCAGTGTCTGTTGTTATGTCCCCCTTTTCATTTCTGATCTTGATAATTTGAGTGTTCTCTCTCTGCCTTTTGATTAGTTTGGATAGGGGTTTGTCAATCTTGTTGATTTTCTCAAAGAACCAGCTCTTTGTTTCATTGATTCTTTGGATTTTTTTCTGTGTTTCTATTTTGTTGATTTCAGCCCTCAGTTTGATTATTTCCAGTCTTCTACTCCTTCTATTTTTTTCTAGAGTGTTCAGTGGTGCTGTTAAGTTTCTAATGTGAGCTTTCTCTCTCTTTTTTTTTAATGTGGACACTTAGTGCTATGAACTTTCTTCTTAGCTTTCTGGGGGTAGATTGTTGTTAAATTCTAACTTTATTCCATGGTGATCTGATAAGACACAGGTGGTTACTAAAATTTTTTGTATCTGTGGATGTTTGCTTTGTTACCAAGTATGTAATCAAATTTTGAGAAGGTTCTATGAGATGCTGAGAAAAAGGTATATTCTTTCCTATTTGAGTGGAATGTTCTATAGATGTCTGTTAAGTCCATTTGATTCATTACATCTGTTAGTTTTCTTATTTCTCTGTTAAGTTTCTGTCTGATTGACCTGTCCATTGGTGAGAGAGGAGTGTTGAAATCTCCTACTATTAGTGTGTGGTGTTTGATGTGTGCTTTGAGTTCTAGTAATGTTTCTTTTACATATGTGGGTGCTTTATATTAGGGGCATAGATATTCAGGATTGAGACTTCATCCTGTTATGAGTATAAAGTGTCCTTCTCCATCTCTTGTGATTGATTTTAGTTTGAAGTCAATTTTGTTAGATATTAGTATAGCCACACCTGCTTGTTTCTTAGGTCTGTTTGATTGAAAAACGTTTTCCCAACCCCTTACTCTGAGGTAATGTCTGTTTTTGTGGTTGAGGTGTGTTTCTTGTAAACAGCAGAATGTTGGCTCCTGTTTTCGTATCCACTCTCTTAACCTGTGCCTTTTTATAGATGAATTGAATCCATTGATATTAAGTGATATTAATGACCAGTGGTTGTTACCTCTGGTTATTTTTTTTTTTTTTTTTTTGGTGGTAGTGTTTGTGTGTTTCCCTTCTTTGAGTATTGCTGGTGGAAGGTTGTCAGATGTCTGTGTTATTATCGGTATTGTTGGCTTCCTTGGGTTGTGGTTTTCCTTCTGTAATGCTGGGTCTGTGGCTATGTATTGTTTAAATTTGTTTTTGTCCTGGAATATCTTGTTTTCTCCACCGATGGTGAAAGAAAGCTTTGCTGGGTATAGTAGTCTGGGCTTGCATCCATGGTCTCTTAGTGTCTGCAGCACATCTATCCAAGATCTTCCTGGCTTTCATGGTTTCCATAGAGAAGTCAGGTATAATTCTGATAGGTTTACCTTAATATGTAACTTGACCCTTTTCCTTTGCAGCTCTTAATATTCTTTCTTTATTCTGTATGTTTTGATTATTATATGGTGAGGGGATATTTTTTAAATCCAGTCTATTCAGTGTTCTGTATTCTTCTTGTACCTTAATAAGAATATCCTTCTTTAGGTTGGGAAAGTTTTCTTCTATAATTTTGTTGAATATATTTTCTGGGCCTTTGAGTTGTAATTCTTCTCCTTCTTCTACCCCTATTATTCTTATGTTTGGTCTTTTCATGGTGTCCCAGATTTCTTGGATGTTTTGTGTTAAGAATTTGTTGGATTTGCCGTTTTCTTTGATCAATGAGTTTACTTCCTCTATAGTTTCTTCAGCATCTGAGATTCTTTCTTCTATCTCTTGTATTCTGTTGGTTATACTTTTCTCTGTAGTTCCTGTTCATTTACATAGATTTTCCATATCTAGCCATCCCTCGGTTGGTGTTTTCTTCATTACCTCCATTTCAGTTTTCAAGTCTTCAACTGTTTCCTTTACCTGTTTGATTGCTTTTTCTTGGTTTTCTTGGGTATCTTTGAGGGATTAGATCATTTCTTCTAACTTTTTGTTAGTCTTCTCTTCCATTTCTTTAAGGGAGTTTCCCACATCCTGTTTAATGGTCTCTATCACTTTCATAATGTTATGTTTTAAGTTGATTTCTTCTACTTCTTCAGGATTAGGGTATTCATGTCTTTCTGTTGCATGTTCGCTGGATTCTGATGTTATCATGTTGCTTTTCAGGTTGTTTGAGGAATTCTTGCATTGGCGCCTGCCCATCTCTTCCTTCAAATGTGGTCAGGAGAGTCTTGGCGTCTTGGTCCAATCTTTGCTGTGGCTAACTGTGTACTTGGGGGGTTTTCTTGGTCTGCCCTCTCTTAGGTCCCCTCAGCACTAGAGTTGGCTCTCAGATCCCCTCTGCACTGAAGCAGGCTGTAGTGGTGGATCTAAGAACCCCGCAGATGAACAGAAGTGCTTGGTGGCAAGATGGGATGGGGTAAATAGAGCAGGGCCTCTTGCTGGCCAAGGACCTCACAGACAAAAGCTAAATATGCTCTTTATTAACCTCTTGTGATGACAATCAGAACTGCTAGATTATGTCTAGGAAAGCAAGACTGTTGAGTATTGGACATTTTATTTAAACATTTTTTTTAGTTAGTTCATGTGTGTTGATACATGTTTATGTGTGGGGGTGCTAGTGCCACACATGTGAAAGTCACAGGATGACTGTGGGAGTCAATGGCTTCTTTCAACATTTAGATTGTAAGCATTAAACTCAGGCTGTGAGGCTTGGCAGCAAGTACCCTTACTTTCTATGCCATCTTGCCCTTGTTTAGCTACTTCCTCTTAGTGGCAGAGAAACACATCAATTAATACTTTTATTGCTTTTGCAACTTTAAATGTTGTAAAGACAAAGGAATTAATTTATATTTTGCTCTAAAAGTCATTTTGAAATATGATTTTTGAATTTTGTGCTCTCTTTGGGTAAGATGCCCAACATATACTTCCTACACAAGATTATAAAATTGCGCTTGACATTGAAATCAAATGTCCTTTTGTATGTTTTTATTGTATAACAAAAGTCACAGAATTAACTACATTTATATGCATAAATATTTGTATATAGTATAGATTATCATTATTCACAGCCACTTATTTTAAAAAATTCACCATTTTCCATTTATTTGTGGACAAGCAAACACCCCCCTATGCTATATCAAATCTCCATATGCATTTGAGTCTTTCTGAATGTGGCGTTGTCTGCCTGATTCTTTGGCTTATAAATGTATTGGCATCACCCTGTTTCACATCCTATTCTTTTTGAGCTGGAAGTCTGCTAACAGCAAGGACAGGGTTGATTCTCGGGAACAGTCTATGAGGTAGATATCACCTCAGGAAGCTCACTGATGAAAGCTGTAGTCTTCAAGGTCTCTGGGGGGATGGAGAGAAGAAGGAGTGGGTGGGTGGGTGAGAAGAGAAATGGAGGTGGATGCCATGAGGAAGCTGCAGTTGGTCTCTCATCAAGCTCAAAAGTGAGGGTAACTGTTGAGAGACACAGCGACAGAAAGGGACTCGTGAGCTTTCCAACCCTCCCTGGTTAAGGATAAATTGAATGTAGACTTCTGAGAAAGGACACAAGAGAAAAACTCGGGATGAAAAGGGACACAAGATAAAATCTCTGAGTGAAGCGGTTTTCTTTTATATTCTCTTTTCTGTCATTTTTTACTTTATCTTTTTTTTTCTTATTAGTTTTTTAGGTCAAAGTGCAAAGTATTTGGCTTCATTATGGTGTGTTTTTCTGATGACTAAGGATGTTGAACCGTCAACTGTCTATTGACCCTCTGTTTTTTCTTTTGAGAGCTATGTATACAGACAATAGTCCATTTAATGGCTGGAAGATCTGTGGCAAGGCATGATTTTAATTTCTATTTCTATAGTTGTGGATGTATTTTAGTGCTTAACCTCCATCATCCACACACACACACACACACACTCACATACACACACTCACACACACACACTCACATACACAGTGCTTGCTTATCATGCACAGCTAGTTCTGGGAGAGCTTTCTGTGGAACTATGGTTGCTGACTTCTTAGCTGGCAGGATTTTGTGCAGGAAGAACAAGTCCTTCACAGCTACAAGGACCCTGCGGAGGAGAGCTCAGTGCAGGCCACAGGCTGCACTGTGATTTTGTTTGTTTGTTGTTGTTGCGATATAGTTTTGCTATGTAGTTAAAAGTGGACTGGAACTTGTAATTTTTATGCTTCAACTTCCCTAGTTCTGGTATTACAGACAAGTACCAGCATGCTTGTCTTACCTCATTTTTTTATTATTATTGAGCTATACATTTTCCCACTCCCCTTCCTTCCTTCCTTTCCTTTCCTTTCTCCTTCTACCCTCCACCTTGCCCTCCTCCATACCCCTAATTTACCCAGGAGATCTTGTCTTTTTCTCCTTACCAAAAAAAAAATAATATTTCTCTCTAAAATTTTTAATTGGCATATCAAGTTATTTTCTAATCTATATTTCAAATGTGCTTTAAAAATGCATTCAGTGAAATATTTACTGGCTGTCTAATATATTCCATAAAGATCAATAAAAAGGTAGCAAATCATTGAATTTAAGTTATTTTCTTCAGACTATGTCAAAACTGTATAATTTTGTGAATCATTCATCGTATCTTAGAGTTCACATGCGTGGTGAGTTCCTCCGTGTCTTCTGTGTTGTGTCACATATTATTCTGGGCAGTGTCAAGACCAGGATACCAAGGGAAGATGCACAGCTCAAACAGCCAGGCTCAGTGAGAACAGAAACTGAGACCCTGGATCTCCAATCGGCTGTGACCCACAGAGGGATGTGCAGGGACTTCTGAGTCTCAGCCCAAGTCTGACCTCCAGAGAAAGGAATGTCCTCAGAAGTTTCCCCTCCATGGAGGTGTGAGTGGAAGAAGACCGTTGTCAAGGAAACGGTCGGCTTGGTGCCAGGTAGTCTGGAATGCTGGTGCCACATGTTTATAAGAGCTGTCTGAGAAATAGGCTGCTGGACCCCAAGAGAACTTAGATATGTGACATTCAGCAGTCCCCTTGGCTATGGGACACAAAGCTCGGTGCAATGCTCTTGATAGAAGTAGGAAAAGCTATTCTGTCTGGACAACATTCAGAGCCTCTAGTTTCTGGTTATCGCACCAAATATTTCTTCCAGTCCACATGTTTTCCCTTCTACTGCTAATTCTCCACTCCATTCTTTTGGGTTTGAGTGGCTGTGTATTAGATCTGCATGTGTGTGTGCATGCAAGAGTGCACACAAATATGACATCTATTGGAGGTCACTGAGTGTCCTCCTCTATCTCTTTCTGCCTTATTCCCTTGAGACATGGTCTCTCTTAAACCTGGACCCGGGCCGTTACCCATGAAATCCCCATGATCCTCTGGGCACCGCCTCAACAGCTCTAGGGCTGCAGCTTTGTGCAGCAATACCCAGTTATTGGCATGGGTTATGAGATCTGAACTCATGGGTGGTGGGATCTGAACTCTGCTCCTCATGCTTACGAAGACGTCTTGCCCGAAGAACCATCTCCAGCCCTCTCTCATTGAGTTCTCTCCTTCTAGAATTGTGTGATCATTTTTTCTCAATTTCCTAATTGTGTTTTTTATCATTTTGCCACTCATACAGCATTTTCATCTCTTTGACTTTCATGTTGAGGCGTCTGTCATCGCCAAGGTCAAGGCCAGTGCTGCCGTCGCTTATTCTGCTTCCTGAACACGTGCTTGACATCTTCTGGCTGTTCAAATTGGGTCCTCAAGAATGCCGGCTACTTGGTTTATTTTATGGTAGCCTAGCAATGTGGTTTTGTTTTGAGTCTCTGAAGTTATTGAAGATGTGGAAGTGGAAGATATATTTTACTGCGTGCACTATTCTAGTTTCTCTGGAAGTTGATTAAATCTGCTCTAGCTATCGCTGCTTCTTGTCTTTATTCTCTTTCCATTGTTAGACATTTTAATTTCTTTCTGATTTCAACCAAATGCCTATATTCAACAACATGATAGGGTGCAGTGTTTGTGTTTCCAAACCATAGGTAAAGCATAGGTTTGTTTGTTTGTTTCTCTACGGTAACTGCTGGCCCTAATAAGAAAGGATCTTTGCTGAGACCTAGAGTATGAAAGTGGAATCTGGATTCTCCTTGTGGATTTTGGGTGCAGTACTTTCTTGCACATATTAGGTAAACGTTTTCTGGTCCCTGCAGGGAGTCTTCCAGGGCAGAATCACCATTTTATTTGAAAGGTTGTTTACTTAGATCTTGTTTGTAGGAACGAAGTGTCCCACAGTCCTGGAATGAATTAACCTTGCTAAACACCTGACACATCTCATCGGAATCCAACAGCAGCTGCCTCTGGAAAGAGAACATGTTGGCAGTCCTATTGAGTAAATGCATTTATTTTTATGGGTGGCCCTCTCTTCTTCATCTGTCTAGAATTGTGAGTTACTAAGCTTGGTTGACTTTCATAAACAATCACCTCTAGCTGTCAGGAATTCTTTCCGAGTTGTAACCATTTAGTTATACCCTGCTGGTTTTCTCAATGAAACAGTGAATTTAGCCATGCGATGTTTCCGGTATGCCTTCACGTTTTAGGAGGATTCATGGATGGTGGAGATGGCATTGTGGGCAGCTAGTCAGCCATCTTGAACACAGATCACTGATAAAACTTTGCAAAACGGGAAGCCAGCATTTGAAATCTCACTGAATAATAAAACATAAAAATAATTTGTTTCTGCTGTAGTCATCTAAAATGTATTTAAAAGTACATGCTATCCCTATGGTGAGAAGAAAGCCTCAAAAGAAAGTAGGAAATAATAGGACATGGTACTTAGGAAAGAAAGCTCAGCTGGGGAAGGGTAATGAAAGACTCTTAGAGTCGTTTATACTCCTGAAGCAAATTCGCATTAAAATGCATGCATTGTTTTCATTTTCTCTATTCAATAAAAAGCTTAATAATTATCAAACACTAAGGAAAGGTTAGGGCAGAAGATATTTAAAATTATTATTTATTAAATTATTTAATTTAATTAGTTAAATTATTTAAACTGAGTAAGAAAATGACTAGAATTTTGAGCAGCAGTAAAATGTTTACACTGTGTACTATGTAGTTGAGAAAGAGAGAAGGTGAATATATACAATATATTAAGTGAAAACATTAAATCAAAAACCAAATATAAACAATAACATAGCAGCTGGCAGAAAAATTGCAGGAGATAGGGGAGTCCGTGATGTAATGTAAGAAATACTGTAAATCCTAGCAGGGAAAGGGTACGACTTGACTAGTGGACTAGTTACAGGAAACTGGGGAAATTCGCATTCATTTAAAGGAGGTGATTTTATTTAATTCATTAAATTAATTCAAAATAGATGCATTTATTCCTCAGCCATTGATAACAGAAAAGAGAGCATAGCCTACGATTCTCTTCTGATTTTTATTTTGAAACTCTTTTTCATCTTTCCCCCGAGTTCTTTCCTCCTGCCAAGCACTCATTCTGTGCCTGCAGAAACAATCACAGCCAAGGTCTGGCCTGCTTTGTTCCAGTTCCTTACTCACCGGTGATTTGTGGATTGGGGCTGTCGCTGCTGCCTCAGTTCCTCTATGCTTTTTGTATTCCTAGCCACTGTCCTCTTTATCCCCAGGCCAGAAAATCACCCTCTGACCATCCTTGGCGTCTATTACCTATCTAATCCTTCCCCTCCTTTACAGGGACTGCAATCTTAGTTGTTTTTTTTTTTCCACCCTTTCCCCGCTGCCAAACAGTAATGACTTCCTGGCACCCACAGGATCAAATGTAAACTCTTTCTTCAGGAACTTAAGTATTTGCCACTTTCTCAGCCCTGGCTTCTGTCTGCTTCCCTTCTCATGCCCCAGACTTAGCATCACCAGCCACTTTTCCTTAAATGGAAACTGCCTTCCTGCTGTTCCAGCCAGCCTGCTTTTCTCTCCCTCATTCCCTGCCCCCTCCCTTCTTCTCTTTGATGATGAATAATCTTCAGGACCACAGACCAAACCACACCCATCACCCAGAGCCTCTCTCATCCCATTTGTCCATGTGCATTGTAGTTTCTTTGCTCTGCGTTTGCCTATAATCAGAATAATCCTGCACTTCTAGAGCATTTTATTGTTTAAATAATGGGCAAGATGGCATTAATCTAATGTCTTATTTTATGGAATAGCTCTTTGGCAGTTCTTTTATACAACACAGGTTGTAATGCATAGGGAAGACATTGCATAGTGGAAGGTCTTTATTCCCTTAATTTCTCCTTAGGAATTTTTGAATGTAAAAATGTGCAACTCGAAGTCCTATAAGGAACAAAAGGAGCAATTTTAACTCTTATTTAAAGAAGAGAACAATAGCAGAGGAAAGAATTAAAATCTTTCACTGGGGTCCCTTTGTAAGTTTTCCTTGTCTGGAGGGATCTCCTACTACTCAGGAGAAGCAGTCAAAAGAGTATTACTTTCTTTTGCAAGTGGTTAGAAGAGTACATGGATGCCTTTGTGTGTAAATTTTCTACATAGGAATTTGAGGAGAGATGCCAGCTGATTTGAGGGAAAGGGTCAGCTAGAGTGGCTTCATTCAAAAGAAGAGAAAGGCTGCCTTTAAGAAGAATCATTTGTGCTGCTTTAGAAACAGTGCAATGCACTTCACAGAAAACTGCAGCATTCATGGCTGTATGGAAGTCAATTAATCAGTAACCATTAAGTAAATGAAATCTTCTACTGTTTCCTTGGTTCTCTGAAGCATCAATACATTACCATGGTCTGGCCAGGCTCTCGGCCATTACAGATAATAAAGCTGGAGTCCCACAGACTGTGGTTCTCAGGGCACTCAGTTCTGCTCACCACAGGCAGGAAGTGGGGTGGGAGTGAGGCACAACCTGTGAGTCCTTATTTCTCAAAGCCTTTGTGAGGATGCTCCAGGGTCTATCCAGGCACTTCCAAACTCCATTTTGGGAGTGGCTACCTACCTATCATCTCTGTCTGTCTGTCTTGTGAAATTGTATGAACAGAGGCAAGTCTTCAATTTCATTGGCTTGAGGATCCATCTAAAAGTACGGCACGGGTGTTTAGAAAATGTCTACAAAAAACCCTGATGACTGCTCTTGGCTAAATATCTTTCAGTAAGTCACATTGATTAACTACTTAATCAATCTGATGGAGAATCAGAAGAAGAATGAGAGGAAGAGAGGGTGGGAAGGCAGAAAAAAAAAGCCACCATCTGAAGTGGTTTGGCCATAAGTAAAGAAGCCTGTGTTTTAATGTCCATTAGTGACACCCAGTGTTAAAGGTGTGAGTGGGAGGAGGCACTCGGTAGCAGAGAGAAAATCAGGTTGTGGACATTGGAGAACACTCAACATTTACAGATCTAGAAATTTCAGGCAAATTTAAAACCTTTTCCTCACATCTCAGTTGACTAATCCTGGGCAAGGACTATATCTTATTCTCTCAGAAACACAAATCAATCCCCTAAAGCAAAATTTTAATTTAAACTTTATATATGTTATGTTATATATAATGTACAAATAAAGTTGTCAGATGTATTACATGTAATTTATTTTTTAATGTATGGTTTATTTGTGTATAATTTTATAGAATCTGCAAATATACATTGTAGAAAATTAACTACAGACATGAAAAACATTAAAAAATAAAAATACATTTGCAATGCTCATATTATACTCTTGTTCATCTCTTCCTCTCCTCCCTTTTCACTTCCACTTCTCCGGCTCCTTAGACGAAAATCTCTGTCTCTGCATCTTTGTTTCTCTCTCTCTCTCTCTCTCTCTCTCTCTCTCTCTCTCTCTTTGTCTCTGTCTTTCTTTCCTTTCTCTCTCCAAATAGCTAACTCATCTCCTAGAATTGTATAATACTTGTATTTCTGAAAAACAGAGTTTGGAGGATTGCTTAATGGTTATACACACATGTGGACCAGTGGTTGGATTCCCGGGACCCATAAATGGCAGAGAGAGGTTGTGGTCCACTTGTGATTCCAGCCTCAGTAATAACCAGGGAATCCCCGAGCATTCTCCATTAGATATGCTGAGTCAAGGATGGCAGCCCCCCCAACAATGATATATAATTCTTTTAAATATTGCAAATGGATTTTGTAAGTTAGCTTTTAGTATTTCTCTTTATGTTTTTATTTACTCATTTGTTGTTTGTGAAACTGGTGTTGCCTCAGGAACACTAAGCCAGCACTCCATCACTAACTACTTCCCAAGCTCAGTTTTAAAAGACAGAAAGCACATAAAGCATAAAAAGTACTGCTAGACATAGAGACGGTGGTTGCATCTGGGGCTCGGATGTCGGTGGGTAATTTAAGGGGCTACATTAGGAAGCAACGTTAAGGATAAGAAACATTCAGACAAAATCAGGGCACATTGTGGTTTCTGAAAGAGTTACATGAGAAACATGAAATATTCATAAAGAAGTTCACATGTAACCTTAACTGTCTCTGAAGGAGTGACATGTGCGCCCATCCCCTTGGCTATCAGACTATTGAAACAATGATGTACAAGGCATTAGAATTCCCCCAGGAATTTCACAGTAGTAGGGAGGGTAAGACCAGGGGCCCATGAGAGCCAGAGCCAGCCAGAGAGATTTCACAGAGTATTGAACACTTGTTAGGATGACTGAAAATAAGCATCCACGATCAGTTGTAGCTCTGCGATGGTAGCACCACGCCTTGATGAGAACTAGATAGCAGCGCCTGCCTCTTGCTTTCTGTTTAAACCATCGTGTCTAAATCCCAAAGATGGGCTGTGGATAGCGCAGGACCTCCTTATGTATTCTTCCTTCCAGTGTGGCCACACTGAATATTTACTTTTGCTCTTCACTATTTTTTGTCTCTCTAATTGGCTTCTTGAAGATGGGTAGCTAAGCCTGGCTTGTTAGGGTTGCCAGTTTCCCAGCTTCTGACGCTAACAACACCGACAAATCAGAGAGACAAGAAAGGACGAGGGAAAGGAGGCATCCATGCACGGGATCCTCTCTGCCTTTGGTTGAGAATTACCTCTATTATCACTCTGTGTCATTCCCAAGATGCAAGTGAAAAAGGATCTATCAAATTCGTGTGCAGCATAGAAACAAACAAACAAACAAAAAAACCTTGTAGGGATTATGAGACTCTCTCCAACCCCTACCTACGGTCCCGAAGGTGAAATGTTTCTCGGGAACGAAGTGGGTATAAAGGATTTCTGTAATAACTTCACACAGACAGGCTAGTGCTTTTCGTTCCAAGTGCTCGTTATTGCTCTGTTTCTACCTTAATAATCCTGCCCTGCTTCTAACTTTTCTATGCTTCTTCTTCCAGCGTCTTCTTCTATGCTGAAAGTTCTTCTCCTACAAGAGCCTTGAGGCGATAAGGAGCTGAGCTGCTCAGCATGGCAGTACAAAGGCAAAAGGCCACAGTACCCAAACCTCAACCAGACAAGGGGGATGCACAGTGCCCAATGACAACCTTGAGACACAGATCCGTTGTTAGTAGACTGGCAAGTAAAGAATTGGCGTGCTTTTCTTAGTAAACTTGGTTGGACATCTGTGACTCTGACCTTGTGTAAGTTGGAAAGTTTTCTTTTTACAAAAAGGCTTTAGTTTAGTTAAGCTTGTTCTGAGGTAAAAATGAGCTAATTTTGTGTAGTTAAAAAGGCAGGCTTTTAGGTGTTTGTAGCCCTTGTGGGCTAATAGATCTAGCTATGAGGCATGTCCCAGTATATATTCCGTATATCAGAACTATATAGATAAATGAAAAGTCATCTATTTGACCATCCCCGGATATGTGTGCCTACAAGACGGAGATGTGATTGTAAGATTACATGAACACATTGTATGAAAATGCATAGTTATAGGCAGTTACCGTAGCTGCTATCACACAAGTAAAATTACAGAAGACAGCAACAGTTTTCAGAATAAGCTGTAATTGCATCATGAGCTGCAATCGCTCCTGACAAATGCTCCTGATGGGCCATAAGAAAGAAGACTTGGAGATTTTATACCTGAGGTTTATACTGTCAGAGGGTGTTGAGCTGGAGTTTGTCCAGAACTGTCCCTGCTACCTATTTGAATCCATTATATCTTGCATTCTCTTAATGGAGTTACCTTTTTATTAACTCTGCAAATATTTGTGGGGCTTATGGTGTATGTCTGCTATTCTTCTAGCATATGGGACTATCTGAATGAGATGGATGCATGATTTCCATGTGTGTGAATGGTCCACTTTTAAGAATGGTCTTAAAAGTGTTTTGTATGGTTAATTCTACTCTACCCATGAAATTCTACACATTTAACTACTGTCATAGCCATGTAGGACATAAGAAAATGTCATAAATACAAAGATGCCAGGAATGTGTGAATGTGTTAGTATTTGTGACTAAAATCTTAGATTTCATACTCAAAGAGCTTTGAAGGAAAAGATAGTTGTTTTGATTGGTAAGATTCCTGGGCAGAGCGCTGAGGTCCTGATGACAGTATTACATCTTCCATTCCCAGCAGGACCCTCTCCTCTAGGTGGAGCTTGAAAGTGGGGTGGGTGAGGTTGCATCATTGAGTTCTGCCGCAGTTTCTTACTGTATTGAGATCGAGCCGATTTTGGTGTGATGCATGTCTCCAGCCTGCCGGACCACACATAATTTCTCTTTGGTTCATACTGTTTCTCCCATCTTCCCATGTTTCTCAGAAAGCTCAGTACCTATCTAAATTCCAGTTTTAGACAGGGTGAGCTCTTTTGCCATGAGTCTTCAGGAACCCATGCAGATGGGCTGGAGACAGTATTTTAAATTTACAGAAGTCTAAGATTTTCCTCACAATGTCCTATTTTTTCTCTTACCTTTCTCTGTTTTCACAAACATCTTCGCCAAATATTCTCTTTATAGCTTATGTGGAAGAATAGAATTTCTCAGGCCCTAGCCTTAACTCACTTGCCTTCATTATATGTGAACTTAAACACCATAAAGCTTTTGACAAGCTCAGTTCTTGTCTTGGTTTCTGACATTTTTCTTACCATCACATTCTTATGGTCCACTTAGGAACCACTTGTGATTGTATCACAAACAACTTCAACCTCAGACCCAACACTCAACTATTTATACTCTAAATCTGCATCTAAAAAAATGACCTCGCAATGACTTTAGACAGAAGCCTGGGGATCTTTCCTCAGGCAGGCTTTTCTCTCACACCTCCCAGCAATCTGCTTGAAACCCTGTGACTCCCGCCACAGCCACCAGGTTCCTTCAATGATGAGTCCGGCTCTCTGCAGCCCTGCTGCCTCCCAGCCCCCGCTGCAGCACTCAGCAGCTGCATTATCCTCATGCAATTTCCCTCCTGTGGCTCAGAACCCACTCTAGTTCATGCTCATGTGACAACTGGAGTTATTTCTAAGTTATATTATTTCCCATGTTTACAATATTTTGTTACAATTTGGGGAAAACAAAACAAAACAAAACAAAAACCTGTCAGGAAATTCCAGGATTTGTCATTGCCTTTGATCCTAGCCAGACCTCACCACTTTTCTTCTGGCCCCTCTTTCTAGGCCAGACATGGTTTATTCCAGGTCCTCACCCTCTCTTTCTCATCCATGTGCCTTCAGCTCCATGTTGCTCCCTAGGCTCAGGTGATTCTTTGACAATTTGCTGAGAAGGATGATTTCTTTTAAATTTAAGCTTATATGTAACTTATTCCAAACAGTATCTTTCTGGTCTGTTACATTGTTCCTTCTTTGCATGCTGATTCATAGAACCACATCCTTCGATTTATGACATTTATTTGAAATTCTTGTTGCTTCTTGACTAGCTGAATTTTTGCTTTTACCCAGTCCATACTATAAGCTTTTTATAGACCTAGGAGTCATAACTATTTTGCCTCTTAGAGTTGGAAAATAGAGCAATAATTGCCCTTGCCACTTATGATGCAAACTCAGCCCATATTCATGCTCAATGAATGTTCGTTCTTTAAATCAATTAATCCAGTTGTTTTTGTCCCCGACTCACAGAGGAAATATTGTTTGATCGTACACATCAGGTTACAAATTACGGGTAAGTGGAATCAATAATGATAACAGGGACAGGCCAGTATCGTTTAACAGTTTCTAAGTGTCAAAGACTGCTATGTATGATTTATTTATATTAAATTTTTCATGAAAATTAAAGGTCTACATATTACCAGTAGACAAAGAAATCACTCTTAATATGTTCCATTTATCTTAAATTGTAGATTTCAATGAGCATTATTGTTGAGGAGAAAAACAAAGAGACTATGCTTCTGCTTTTAAGGAATTTGTAGTTTGAATGGGAACACAAAATATGGTCCAACAAATGAAGGTTTCATCACAGGCTACCAAGTACACGATGGTATTTACGGCAATCGTGTGTTCAAATGACAACCGGGAAGGATCACTTGGCATGTGGCATGCGTGAAAATAGGCTGGCTGACAGGAGCTAGAGGATGAGAGGGACGAAAATTGGAGGACATTTAGGGCTTATCTGGGTTTAATTTTAGAGGCAAAGGATCTCTACGTGGCAGAAGCTAAATCAGGATACTAGGAGCTGGGAAGCGGAGCTGGGGAGTGAAGGAAGGATGGCTGAATATAATCAATGTATGCTATATGCACATATGTAAATATCACACTAAACACATATTTATTGGATAAATATATACCAATAAAAATGTAAGCTCTAGTACTATTTTTCCCTGTGATGCTTAGTATTCAATGGGGCCTCTTTAAACTCAGGCCTTGCTATACCTTCTACTTGAGGTTAGAAGGGAAGAATCGGTGTCAAATATAGAGTTCTTTCACTGCAAAGGTAAGTTGCCCTTTAGCCAGGCTGTAGTTCTTTCTGCAGCTTCTTCATGCTTTTTATATCAGATCTTGTTTTGTCTTCCTTGCTTTCAAAAACTGATTTCTCTTTCCTTCTTAGTTTAGCAAACTGCATGCTCCTTTAACCCCTACAAAACACTGGCCACCTCTGTGCACTCTGCTTGTCTTCTCATCTTTCCCCCATTTATGCACATGCTATATACTCATCTATGCCACAAAATCTTTTCTCCAAATTTAATCTGTCCCCTAAAAAGGCTTGATAAGAACTTTCCTTAATTTGCCCAAGTGACTCCCCACCCACAGCTATCAATATATAAACATATATATATATATTAGTTATAGATAATGTTATAATTATTCCATTTTGTTGTATTTTCTAAATCCATGATCTGTATGCACTTATCAAATCATATTGAACTAAGATCTGAAACATGAGAGCCCTCTGAGCCTGAAATATGAATATCATTATGATAAATATCCCTCGTGCTCAGGAAGAAATCCAGTGTAGGATTTCAAAGCATAAAATTCTAATATAAATTTCCATTTGCTCTTGATAGGTGTATGATCGCGCACTCATTTTAACTTCTTCAGTGAAAAGGTGGAATCTTATCCTTACCTCTTTAATATAGGATTGGCCTTAACCAATAAAATGTGAATAGTCAAGTTGCATAAATTCTTCTATTATCATCCTCAAGAAGCTGTAGGGATTCTGTCTCTGACTCCTGCATAATCATTTATCTATCCCATGACAATGAAAAATGACATCAACAGATGTCCCAATTGACAGGCGGCGACAAAGACTCAGCCCCAGCTATAAGAATGGGACAATCGTACATACAAACTCTTACCCCAGGTAAGAGGTTAGCTGAGTGCAGCTATGAGAGGGAGTACAAGCAATCTTTACCTAAACCCAGATGAGGAAGATGAGGGGGGAAAAGTTGGATAGGTATGATCACCGCTCATTTGGGGTATGTTTAAAAATCTCAAAATAAAAGGTATTTTAAAAATAAAAATCATCTCTATCAAATCCAGTTATTTTGTAGTCTTAATTTTAAAGTTAAGGTTAATAGGTTAAATAAATATAAGACACCTTAAATTTTAAAAATAGAGAGCCAAATATTATGAACATGATATGTGAAGATAAAAAGAGGTTGAAGACCATTTCATTTTCTTACATGTGAGACAGAAAATTGAAATTAGATTCTTCTTGCTTTTAGCTCTATTTGTAATATGTCTTTGTCCTAGTATCACTCCATAAATTCTAGATGTATTCAGAAGAAATAAAAAAGAGGAAAGCTGAAAGATGCAATGTGGTGACATTCTTCTCTTCAGCACCATTGTGCAGTTCTCAGATGTCATTATTTTCAATTTCACCTGTTGTCTGCCCTTCATGTTCAAGGATTTGATTTACTCCTGTCAGACATTGAGCCAAGACAGTAAAAACTCGCTAAATCCCACTACTTCAGTAAAGCACAAAATAGTACATCATTCCAGGTCATTTTCAAATAGAGTAAAAGTTACTTTGGTGCCAGGATGAAGGGGAAAAAGAAACATCAATAAAGCAGAGCAAAGTGGAATCACAGAAATCACTAACATTGCTTTCATCCCAGGACATTGGGCCAGCCAAAAAGTTTGCCCTGCTAACTGAAGGAGACACATTTGGTAGGTTGGAAGCCAACAACAGCAGACAGAAGACGTGAAATGTAACTAACCACTTGGTCCCAGCAAGAGGGTAGCCCAGCCTGTGTTCCTTCTACAAGCATGGTAATTTTCCATTTCAACCTGAGTTCTAGTCATGCTTCCTTGTATTAGATTTGAGAACTAGTCTAACTTCTGCACATCCATGGCATGCGTCCTCCTTCCCCTCATGGAACTCATGCAGGGCTTGGTAGAAGTATTTGCAGGTGAGGGTGGAGATGAGAAGAGTCACCATGGTGATTCTCTTCATGTACGCGTGTGCTTTGATGGGAATCCAGATCTCACTCACATGTCCTAAAGCGTCTGACTTCACCAACATGAAATTCTCTGCCTTTTCATGAAGTGGTATTTTTATAGTTATGTGCTATATAAAATGTTGTATTTCTTGACAGATTTTTGTATGTTGAACCATTCCTGCATCTCTGGGATGAAGCCGACTTGATCATGGTGGATGATTTTTCTGATATGTTCTTGGATTTGATTTGCCAGTATTTTATTGAGTATTTTTGAATCAATGCTCATGAGTGAGATTGGTCTGTAATTCTCTTTCTTAGCAATATGTTTGTGCGGTTAAGTTATCAGCGTAATTGTAGCCATATAAAAAGAGTTTGGCAAAGTTCCTTTTGTTTCTATTGTGTGGAGAACAATTTGAGGAGTATTGGTATTCGTTCTTCTTTGAAAATCTTGTAGAATTCTGAGCTGAAACCATCTGGTCCTGGGCTTTTTTTGGTTGGGAGACTTTTGATGACTGCTTCTATTTCTTTAGCAGTTATAGATCTATTTAATATGCTTATCTGCTCTTGATTTAATTTTGGTAAGTGATATTTATCTAGAAAGTTGTCCATTTCCTTTAAGTTTTCCCATTTTTTTGGAGTAGAGTTTTTCAAAATGTAACCTAATGATTCTTGTTTGTTATAGCCAGAACCTGGAAAAACCTAAATGCCCCTCAACCAAAGAATGGATAAGGAAAATGCGGCACATTTTCACAATGGAGTACTACACAGCAGAAAAAATAATGACATCTTGAAATTTGCAGACAAATGGATAGATCTAGAAAACATCATACTGAGTGAAGTAACCCAGAACCAGAAAGACAAATCTCATATATACTCACTCATATGTGGTTTTTGGGAATAAAGCAAAGAAAACCAGCCTACAATTCACAATCACAAAGAACCTAGACAACAATGAAGACCCTAAGAGAGATATACATGGATCTAATCTACATGGGAAGTAGAAAAAGACAAGATCTCCTGAGTAAACTGGGAGCATGGGGACCATGGGGGAGGGTTAAAGGGGAGGGGAAAGGAAAGGAGGGGAACAGAGAAAAATGTATAGCTCAATAAAATCAATAAAAATGTTGTATTTATTTTTATTAAACTAAAGTTGGTTTAACGTACTATCTAGAAATACAATACAAGCCTCGGCTTGGTTTGCATCTCTAATCAACAATTATATAAAATGATTGTCTTTGTTTTTGTTTTTTGTATTTGTTTTTGTTTTGTTTTGTTTTGAGACAATGTCTCATTATGTAGCTCAGACTTAACTCAAACCTTAGATCCTTCTGCCTCTACTTGCTGAGTGCTGGAATACAGGCAGGCACCACCACAACTGGCTTGATGTATGACTTTGAATAAAATATCCCAGGTTGTTTCAGATCATTGCTCTTTGAGGACCCTGTCAGTGACACAAAACCTTAGCAAGCCCAGGTGTGCCCGTGTTGTCTCACCTATGTTCTTGGTAACTGGTGTGGGGCAGGGTTCATCCTTGAGTTAGGGGGATTGACTTTTCTACGCCAGATCCTTCTCTTGAAATTGTTGTGCTTTTTTTTTTTCCTTTTTGAAAAGAGGAATAAAAGTTGCCAAGTTTTCAGGCTTTTCGAAGAACTAACAGAAAAGCTGTGAACTCTATTCAAATTCCTAACCATCACCACCACCCACCACATACAACTTGTGTAACATGAGGTTCACACATGGAAAACAGGTACTCACTAATATTACAATGATTTATTCTTGGTTTCTATTGTTACCACAATCATCTGAAGATTCAGGACCTACTCTTTGTCTTAGTTGGAGTGAACACAAAATGCTTCTGATTGATTATTTTCCTGGATTTCAAATTCAGTTTAAATCCTTCCAAAACAAAATTAGCTCTATAATAACAAAAGAAGGATGGCAGAAATGGCCAGGTCCATAGATGGTTCCAGCAGAAATAGAACCCTCAGTATTATATGGAAAGTAACATACTTGAATTTTTCTGGAGATCAGTAACAGCTTTTAAAATTTTATAGAATGTTTCTTTCTACTCTTAGGAATTTAGCACAAGACACCACCAATTCAGAGTCCAAACAAGCAGTTAGTTGGTTAACGCAAATGATAGCACCCACTAAGAGCAACATTCTATTTTATTTATTATTACTGTGTGTGTGAGATGTCCTGTGAGTGTGGGTGTACACATTCTACAATGTTCTTGTAGAAATCAAAGGACAAGTTCCAGGAGGTGGTTCCCGTCTTTCACCATGGGATCTGGGGATTGTATTGAAGTTATCAGAAGGCCCTATAGCGCCTTTAACTGCTGAGCCATCTCATCCATCCACCACTTGGTTTATTAAGAAATAAAGTGAAGGGGAATGAAGGGATGGTTCAGTTCATAAAGTGCTTGTTCTGTAAGCATGAGGATGGGTATGTGTTTTTGGATCCCCAGCATCCATGTAAAAACCAGGTACCATGGCATAAATCTGTCACCACAAGCTAGGAGGAAGGCAAAAACAGGAAGAGCCCCAGAGCTGGCCGGCCAACAGGTCTATCCAAATCAGTGGGTGCTAGACTAAGTGAGAGACCTTGTCTCAAAAAATCAGATGGGGAGTAACTGAGAAAGATACCTGCTGTCAAATAATTCTGGCCTCCTCACGCACTGCATGAATATGTGCATACACACAAATGCATACAAATTCATGCACACACATGCAAAACCAGAATAAAATGAAACAAAGATGTCCTGCAGAGATCAGTCTTCTACACTCTCCTGTCTCCTATCAGGGCCAAAACCCAGCCTTCTTCAACTATTTCCCTCTGCTTCCCTGCTCTGCTTCTTCACTGCCCATCAAATTATTCCTGACACACGTCTGTGTTCTATAACTTATTCTGTAAAGCAGGATCCTAATTTCAACTATCCGATAAATGTGTTCAGGGATGAAGAGGCTTTAAAATGTACATGTGAGCTATGAATCCTGCCCCACCACTTACTTTCTATATCTTCTTAGGGGATTTTCTTAACTTTCTCTATTCATTGCATTTCATTTTTTTGTATTTTTGCTTCCTACATACTAGGGTACTGTTGTCTCCATCACGGATCAATAATAAGAAGAAATTCAGTTAATACATGTAAATCTCAGAATACTTGGTACAAAACGGGAGGGAGCTGCATGTGTGTCCGGTGTCACTTACATTCTAGGAATATTTATATTTTATGGTTAACACTTGAAAACATAGTTATCGACAAAACTCTCGGATTTATGAAGGAGGGAATGCAATTATAATTTGGGATCAGACATCCTGATCTGTGACTTCAGGTCTCATCACTTTCATGTTATTCTTACCACACAGCATTTGGAACAAAAACAAGATCTTGACCTTTTGTGTTTGTGAATTAAATCCTTGGATTACACCCCTCAAGAAAGCCAGTTGTGTGGTGGTAAGCAGGCTTGCTGCACAGGAGGGATAGGAGACTTCACTGTGTGAAGGAGACATCTAAGCAAGTTCACATAACTCATCTTCATTCTCTAGGATGTACCTCGAACATAAATTCTTTGTTAAGGCTTTCTCTGACCTCCATGTTTGTTTATCCTGATAGAAACCCCTAGAATCTGATTGTTTAGTATCTTCATACACCATCAGGTCCGGGAGAGGGCCCTGTCTCTGCAAACGTGATTCAGCATCTATCTAGGTGAATATTACATGTATTGTTGTATTTGTTCCTCATGCTCATTCACTGCATGTTAACCAATAGATGACAGAGGGCACTGCAGGGAGAACTTCAGCTCTGTCACACCTGATGGCCCTGAACTGTGTGTGTAAAGTGTCTATGATAGCCACGTGGATAGACAGCTCTGGATGTCTGTCTGGCAGCTCTGAGGCTTCTTGCTTGAATAGGAGGCCATTTTCTTAGGATTAAGCCACCGAAATTCTTCTCCTTAGCATTTCTTCTCATTTCCACATCTGCAAACTTGATGACACCCCTTTGATGCAATGCACCAAAATAGCCTGGCTAGTTTTCTTTCAAAATTGTCTGATATTTTATGGGGGGAAAAGTTGTCCTGATCCCCCCCAAAAGTTGCACTTTGATCCCAACCAAATGAGATGAGTCAGTCACATTGGGAAATGACTTTTGTGGAAGTGTGAGAAGTCATGGTGGGATCTTCCCAAAGTAATCAAGGAGAAGGAGAAAGACAACCATGCAAACTTCAGCCTTTTGTAACAATCACAGCCATAGATCTCATTATTTCCAGGTGTCCTCAGCATGCCAATGGATGATTATACAAGGCTTAAAAATCTTTCATTTTTTTCAATTGTCTTAAATTTCTTCACTTCATTTACTTTCTATTTAAGGAAATAAAGGAAATGAATAAATATGAATATTTGTAGTAGTTATAAGAATGTCTTTAAGAATTGTCATCTCTTTCTCATTGTTTATTTCTCCCAAGTGTCTTTCTTCTCTTCCTTATTTATTCCTGGCTACTCTTTGTGTACACAACAGAATATTTATTAGTTCATTTTGTGACAGCAACATTGTCTTCTCTGCCCGAGAATTTTCACAAAGTTTAAGAGATTGGTATCCAACACATTAATTTCTTCATTATGAAGTTCATTATGAAGTGCCATTCACAGGCACCACGGAGGAGTATTTCAGCCCTATTTTTATGGGTAAAAATTCAGTATTCTTTATAGATGAAAACAATCTGTTTCTCAATTATTTTTACTCTAATATCATTAATTTATACTTCACATCTTGACTATTTGTCATTCTCAATAAACTCAAAAATGAAAAGCACTAAAGTGCTAGAGATTCAGGAAAAAACTGGCCTTTATCTCTGGCTTTTCAGAATAGGAGACATATTGACATGAAGACATTCTGAACTGTTGTTACATTTGATGCCCACAGAGATAGAGGTAATTTAGCTCCTCAAATATGTGGTATACACTGCCACGTATAAACTCATACATACCAACAGACAGGCAGAGACACACACACATACAAACATAGTCTCCATGTGTTTGCCTGTGTTTGCATATCTGGGCATCCATATGAATACTCACAAGGTCAGAACAGGATGTCTAATCGCTTATGTCTGAGTTACAGGCAGCTGTGCATCTCCCGAACACAGGTGCTGGGAACTGAACCCAAGTCTTCTGAAAAAACAGCGAGTGCTCTTAACTGCTGAACATCCTTTCAGTCAGACTTATTCTCCTTCGTATTGGTAAATGCTACAGCCACAGGTGTGAGGTTGCAGCTCAGTGGATCTGAATCATGTTTTCCAGATTGCTGGGATTGAGTATATTTCCACTACCTGTTGACCATCTACTTCTCTTCGTTGGAGAAAAGTCTATTTGAGCTATTTGCTCACTTTTAGCAAAAGTATTTTTTGCTGTGAAGATTTTTTTCCCACCAGGTCATAGAAGTACCTTAAATATTTTGACTGTCAAAACTTTATCAGACACATGGTTTCGTTTTTTTCTCTTGATTTATGGATTGTGCTCTCATTTTTCTGAATGCTTCCTCTATGGCCCCGATGCATTTGAGTTGGTGTCGTCCTGTTTGTCGATAGGAGCCACTCTTGAGATTCCTTCATACTGAAATCAGAACTACAGTAGGATTCAACAACTCCATTTATGGGTATTTAGTAAGACAGCTGAAATGGGGTTTTAATGGGATAGCAGTATTCTTCACAATGGCCAAGGTGTGAAAACATACCAAAATCTAACAAAATCTAAGTAAATGGATCCTCAAGTAGAATATTTTTTTATGTTCTAGATTTTTGAAGTTTTATACTTTTTTATTTTATGTTTATGAATATTTGCCTGCATGTATATAACTTCACTATGTATTTGTCTGGTGCCCATGGGGGTCAGAAGAGTGTACCAGATCCGTCCAAACTGGAGTGATAGATGGTTGTGAGCTGCTGTGTGGGTGCTAGGAACTAAGCCTGGGTCCTCTGCAAGGGGAGTAAGTGCTCTGTCACTGAGCCAATTCTCTACATCCTTAAATTTGAAAAGCAGACCCTGCCATTTATAAGCACGTGAATAAAGCTGGAGGACATGTTTCATATGCATAAACGAGGTGAAATAGGCCACAAACAGGAGTGCAGAGAACTTCAGGGCTCTACTAAGATGAAGTACCAATACTAAGCAAAAGCAAACAGTAGTAACCAAAGTATCATTGTCAAGAGCTCAGTGGAAGGGAGCAGGGCAGCCTGTGCTATTTAGTCAGTTTCATGTGTTATTTAGTAAGTGTCAGTCATGTAAGATAAGTCAGTTCTAGAAATCTCCCACACACTGTAGTGTCTAATATCAACAATGCTACAGCATACATTTAATTCTTTTAGGAGAATAGGGGCTCGGAAGAGGAAATTAGTCAGTAAAGTGAAGTGATGCCTTGCAATCATGAAGTCCTGGGTTCCAGTCCCTAGCACTCAGAAAAAAAAGGAAACCCTTAAGCCCAGTGCTTGGGACTCAGGTCAAAGCACATCTGTGGGACTTACTGAACAGTTGGTCCAGTAATCAGCAGGTTCTAGGTTGCGTGCTAGATCCTGTCTCAGAAAACAAGGTGGAGAGAGATGGAGGAGATCCACTGGCCTCCCTATGTATGGCCCCCCCGACCCATACACACACTTACACTAAGAGAGTTCTTCCACGTTACATGGTCTTGCCACAATTTAAGTGAAAAGGGGGGCAAAAAGCAAAATGACAGGTCAAGAGCAAACTTTGGAGATAATAGATTTTTATTTCCTGAACTGTACAGATGTTTTTATGTTTGTACACATAGGTGTCAATAGACCCTGTGCTTTAAATACTATTACTTTTTAATGTCACTCATTTCTTAATAAAGGTATTTAATTATACATGTGTATATATGCTCTTTATGTTACAACATAATGAAGTTTACTTGTGTGTACAGAGTTCTGTGAATTTATCAAATGCATTTGCACAGTAAGTCACCACTATCAGGACATATGGCAGTTCTAGCACCCTGAAAGGGGCCCTTCGCCTTTTGTCAACACTGGGTAGACCTTCCATGACATTAGGAGCTGCTGATCACATCTGCAGTTCTATCTTTATAGAACTGTTGATAAAATGCAACTCTTTAAGAACATTTTCTTTTATTCAGACAAAAATACATTGACTTACCTAAGATAGGTTAAGCATGGATCGTATGACATCCTTCACACTTTTCCATCTGATAGAGCATGGTAGGTGTGTAATGCTGTTCATCCTTCACCAGGCCATCTGAACGGCTGTTGACACTGGGGCACATGAGTGTGAACTGGAGTTTATTGTTTCTCAAGTGGAAGCACTTAGGAGCGAGATGGTTAGATCCCATGGTAAGTGGATGTTTATAAGAAACTTCCAAGCTAGCTTCCGGGGAAGCTGAGCCACTTTCCACTCCTTCCACCAGCGAACGCGAGTCCTGGCTGCTTGTGTTCCTTGCTAGCGCCTATGTGCTCAGCAATCTTCACTGCCACCTGGAGTAGGTTTAAGATCAACCCAGGAATGTACCTCTTGGTTTGTCTATGAGAGTCTTCTGAAAAAGGTCTAACTGGAGAGAGAAGGCCCAGCCTAACTGTGATCAGCACCATCGAAGAGGCTCGAAGAGGCTGGACCGAAAAGCATGAGCTGAGACCAGTATCCACCTGTCTCTCTATTTCCTGAATCTGGATGCAATATGATCAGTTCTCTCCTGCTACCGCCTTTGTGGCTCCCCTGCCATTATGGATTTTCTTCAACTGCCATTCAAGATAAGCACTCCTCCTTTAAGATTCTTTAGTCCAGTATTTTGTCAAAGCAGTGAGAAAAGTGTTAAAAACCCAGTACTTCCGGAGACCAGTTGAGGTGAGGGAGGAGCAATAATATGAGCAAAGGCCCAAGACCATGATGGAGATACCACACCAGAAACAGCTGAGCTGAGCTAGTGGGAGCTCACTGACTGATAGTGAGGGATTCTGCAAAGGACCAAAGTAGCCCTCTGAATGTGGGTGACAGTTGTGTGGCTTGGGCAATCTGTGGGGCCACTGGCAGTGGGATTTATCCCTAGTACTTGAACTGGCTTTTTGGAACGCATTCTTTTTGGAGGGATACCTTGCTCAGCCTAGACACAGTGGGGAGGGCCTTGATCCTGCCTCAAAGAGGTGTGTCAGACTTTGTTGACTTCCCATGGGAAGTCCTAAGCTCTCTGAGGAGTGGATAGGGACTGGGGTGGGAGGAAGGAGGGGGAGTGAGAGGAGGGAAGGGAGTGGGAACTGGGATAAGTATGAAAAATGCGAAAAGATTCTTTAAAAAAAAGGAATTAAAGCTGAGCGGTTGTGGCATGCTGGTATACAAGAGTTAGCTGCAGAACAGCTAGGACTGGGAATTCATGTGGGACTTTAAGAGTTCACATTCTTCAGCCAGGAATGAGACTTCATAAGGTCCTCCCCCTACCCATGATAGGATTTTAGATGGATTGATCTTATGCAGGAGGTTTTGTTCATGCAGCTAAAACCAAAGTGAGTTCACATGTGCAACAGCCCTGTCATACATGGCAAATCTACTTTGTTGTAGGCATGTACTACCTCTGACCATCTTTCTGCTCCTTCTTCTGCAGTGGCACTTGACCTTCAGAAGGAAAACCAATACAACAAATGTGCTTTTTAGAGTGCATGGTTGCACAGCCATTTATTCACTGCATATTAACAGGTTTGTGCATCACCATTAATAGCCCCATCCACTCCAATGAGATGTTTCTATGCTGAGGGCTCAGAGACGTATTAATCCCTGGCATAACTAAGAGAGTTAGGGACAGCTTGATGCCACTTAGCAAGATGATAGTATTAGGTTATCCTCTCAGGTCCACAACCTCGCCAGCCATGAGTTCTTGGCCCTCATTAACAGTATCACTCATATGTTCCATCTTTGGAGTGGCCTTAAATCCAATTGTAAAGCGTTTGGTTGCTCCCATAATATTAATGCCACTATTGTATCTCTAGGCGTATCTTTCCAGGGCAGTCATTATTGTTGCTTGAACCCAGTTTACATTTAGTAAAGCAGTTGCTTTCTTTTCTCTCCCAGTAACATGCATAACAACTATCTATGAAAGCTAGCTAGTAGGCCTGCCTGCCTGACCTTCTCCAGAGCCAAGAGACAAGAAAGGCCCATCCAACCACCTGATCTCCACAGGGGCCAGATCAGGCAGGACCAAACTTAACCCAAGCAGGCCAGACCTCAGACATGACCAGAGACCTGTCCCCAACTCCACCACGAGGAGTGACCATCTGAGCCTTGGATCCACTGGCACCTGGAAGAGTGATCACCAGAGAGAGCTCCAACTGCAACAATTGGAGGAAAAGATGGGTAGACAACAGATAAGAACATACTCAGCAACAGAAAGAACAACACGGCACCACCAAAAGTTTGTGACTCTACAACAGCAGGACTTGGACACCCCAACAGAGATGATGAAGAAGCAAATGATCTAAAGTATAACTTTAGGAAAATGTTTGAGGCTTGTAAAGAGCAAATGAAAAATTTCCCCAAAAAAAGTAGAAGAAAAGAAAAATAAAAAATTGGGAGAAATCAAAAAATCCCTTAAAGAAAACCAAAAAAAAAAAAATCAAGCAGGCAAAAGAAACCATTAAAACTTGAAAACACAAATACAGACAATAAAGAAAACACAAATCAAGGGAGTTCTGGAAGTGGAAACTATGGGTAAATGATCAAGAACCACAAATGCAAGCATAAACAGCAAAATACAAAAGATGGAAGAAAGAGTATCAGGCCTTGAAGATACAATAGAGGAAATAGATTTATTGGTCAAAGAAAGTATTAAATCTAAGAAAAGTTTAACATAAAATATCCGGGAAGTATGGGACACCAACAAAATACCAAACCTAAGAACAATAGGTATAGAAGAAGAAGTCTAACTCAAAGGCATAGAAAATATATTCAACAAAATCATAGAAGAAAACTTTCCCAACCTAAAAAAAGATTTGCCTATGAAGGTACAAAAAGCTTACAGAACGCCAAATAGTCTGGACCAAATTCAACAAAATTCAACACCCCTTCATGATAAAAGTCTTGGAGAGAGTAGGACTACAAGAAACATACCTAAACATAATAAAGGCAATATACAGCAAGCCAACAGCCAACCAAATGGAGAGAAACTCAAAGCAAATCAAGAACACGGTAAGGTTGTCCACTCTCTCCGTATCTATTCAATATAGTACTTGAAGTTCTAGCTAAAGCAATAAGAGAACAAAAGGAGATCAAGGGGATAAAAATTGGAAAAAAAAAGAAGTCAAACTCTCACCATTTGCTGACAATATGATAGTATACATAAGTAATCTCAAAAATTCTACCAGAAAATTCCTAAACACCTTCAGTAATGTAGCAGGATACAAGATTAACTTAGAAAAATAAGTAGTCCTCCTTTATACAGACGATAAATGGGATCAGAAAGAAGTCAGAGAAACATCACCCTTCACAATAGCCACAAATAACATAAAATATCTTGGGATAACTCTAACTAAACAAGTGGAAGACCTACATGGCAAGAAATTTAAAACTTGGAAGAAAGAAATTGAAGAAGACATCAGAAAATGGGACGATGAGAATGCTCTTGGGTAGGTAGAATTAACATAGTAAAAATGGCAATCTTACCCCCCAAAATCCACAGATTCAGCATAATGCCCAGCAAAATTCTTCACAGACCTTAAAAGAACAATACTCAACTACATACAGAAAAACAAAAAACCAAGGTTATCCCAAACAATCCTATACAATAAAGGAACCTCAGATGACATCACAATCCCTGACTTCAAACTCTACTATAGAGCTATAGTAATGAAAACAGCTTAGTATTGACATAAAAACAGACAGGAGAAACAATAGAATCAAATCAAAGGCCCGAATATCCATCCACACATCTACGAACACCTGATTTTTGAAAAAGAAGCTAAAAATATAAGATGGAAAAAAGAAAGTATATTTAACAAATAGTGCTGGTATAACTGGATATCAACATGTAGAAGAATGAAAATAGACCCATATCTATCACCATGCACAAAACTTAAGCCTAGATGGATCAAAGACCTCAACAAAAAAACCAATCACACTGAACCTCATAGAAGAGAAAGTGGGAAGTACACTTGAATGCATTGCTACAGAAGACCACTTCCTAAATATAATCCCAGTAGCACAGACACTGAGAGCAACAATTAATAAATGGGAACTCCTGAAACTGAGAAGCTTCTGTAAAGCAAAGGGCATGATCAACAAAACAAGGCAGCAGTCTACAGAAAAAACTTGGGAAAAGATCTTCACCAATCCCACATCAGATCAGGTCTGATCTCCAAAATATACAAAGAACTCAAGAAAGTTGACATCAAAAGAATAAATAATCATATATATATATATGAAACAGACCTAAACAGAGAATTCTCAACAGACAAATCTCAAATGGCCAAAGGACACTTAAGAAAATGTTCAACATTCTTAGCTGTCAGAGAAATGCAAATCAAAACAACTCTGAGATTCCATATTATACCTATCAGAACAGCCAAGATCAAAAACACTAATGACAGCTTATGATGAAGAGGGGAAGGGACCACTACTCCTTTGCTGGTGGGAGTACAAATTTAACATCCACTTTGGAAATCAGTATGGCAGTTTCTCAGAAAATTGGGAATTAATCTACCTTAAGACCCAGTGATACCACTCTTGGACATATACCCAAAGAATGCTCAATCATATCACAAAAACATTTGCTCAACTATGCTCATAGCAGCATTATTCATAATAGCCAGGACCTGAAAACAACCTAGATACCCCTCAACCAAAGAATGAATAAAGAAAATGTGGTACATTTACGCAATGGGGTACTACATAGTGGTAAAAAATAATGACAACTTGAAATTTGCAGGCAAATGGATTGATCTAGAAAAACTCATATTGAGTGAGGTAAGCCAGACCCAGAAAGACAAATATAAAATGTACTCACTCATAAGTGGCTTTTAGACATAAAACAAAGAAAAACCAGTCTATAGTCCACAACCCCAGAGAACTGAGACATCAAAGGGGTCCCTAAGAGAGACATACATAGATCTACATAGGTCAGAGAAAATGACAAGTTCTTCTGAGTAACTTTGGAGCATGGGAATCATAGGAGAGAGCAGAAGGGGAGGGAGAGGAAGGGAAGGAAGAGGATAAAAATGTATAGCTCAACAAAAATAATAAAAAAGGAAAAAGAAAGCTAACTAGTAGGAATGAAAATTCCAGGTTTGTGCCATTTTAATTTATCCTAAAGTCCTATGACTGAAGTACTTGATGTCTTTAGCAGAAGAACCTTTCCATAAAGCTCCACAGAATAGTAAAGAATGACAATGGTCAGTAATGATTGATGGGGTGCTAGCCTATGGGACTCCAGTGATCAACATTTACACAATGGAGTACTACACAGCAGACAAAAATAATGACATGTTGAATTTTGCAGGAAAATGGGTGGAACTAGAAAGCATTATTTTGAGTGAGGTAACCCAGACACAGAAAGACAATTATCACATGTACTTACTCATAGGTGGTTTTTAAACATAAAGGAAAGAAAACCAGCCTACAAACCACAATCCCAGAGAACCTAGACAACAATACGGACACTAAGAGAGACTTAAATAGATCTAAACTACATGAGAAGTAGAAAAAGACAAGATCTCCTGAATAAATTGGGAGCATGGGGACCTTAAAGGGAGGGTTGAGGGGGGAGAGGAAAGTCAGGGAGGGGAGCAGAGAAAAATGTAGAGCTCAATAAATTCAATTAAAAAAAACACAAACAAAAATCACCACCACCATCAGGTTTAGGTAAAAAAAAAAAATAGTTAACACAGTCTTCACATTGGACTTTTGCTTTTGATAGTCCATGCTGTCTTGGAGAGGTTTTAAATATTGTCCCTAAGTTAAGGGTATACATACATACATTATGTATATGGTGTGTATTTATATATATATGTATGTATGTATACCTATATATAATGTATGTATAATATAGAATAAAGTGAAATGCTTAATATAGATGTGTGTAATACATATAATAGATGACATATAATATTGTGGAAATATCTATCTCTATGATAGTAGGTTTCCATGTGGCTTTTTCAAAGGTCTTTAGAATTAACAATCCATTTCCATATTCCCTCTCCTACCTTGCCCTCTCCTCACCTGCAACACTTAACCTTTTCTGTTTCGCTATCCCCATTCCCACTTCATACCTCTTGCATTCTATCTCCCTTCCCTTCTACTCCCCCATGGCTCCTTTCTAGTTCCTGACTTCTAAAGGTATTCCAATTTGAACATGCACAGCTTAAGATTTAACTAGAGAGAGAATATACAGCATTTTTCTTTCTGAATCTGAGTTACCTCTGGAAGGATTATTTCCATTCCAATCCATTTACCTGGGAATTTCACTTTCCTTTACAGCCAAATAATATAACCTTTTAATATGTACTACATTTTCATTATCTATTCACCAAATGATGGACATATATGATACTTTTAGTTCCTGAATATTGTGAATAAAGCAGCGATAAACACAGATTAGCAAGTATTTCTGTAGTAGGATATGGAGTTCTTTGGGATTATGCTGAGGGGTGATATAGCTGGATCTATTAGCAAATTTATTCCTAGCTTTTTGAGGCCCCTCCATAGGATTTCTATAGCGGATGTGCAAGTTTGCACTTCTACCATCATCCATGTCTGCATTTATTCTCATTTGCCTTTTTGATCTTAGACTTTCTGGCTAAAGTAGGATGACACTTCAATGTAGTTTTAATTTTCCTTTCCCTAACAGCTAAGTATGTTAAAATTAAAAGAAGCAAGCAAACAAAAACATTTCTCAGACATTTGCATTTGTTCTTTTAAAAAATTCTCTGTTTTAGCTACATGACCCACATTTTTATTGGGTTGTTTGATTTCTTGGTCTTTATCTCAAGGGTTTTTGTATAATTTGGACACTAATCTGCATCAGGTGCATTGCTGATAAAGATACTTGTTTCTACCCTGTGGGCTTTCTAATGGGAGTGATTATGTCTTTTCCTCCATAGATGAGATTTTAGTTTCATGGAGTTATGTGTCAAGTGTTGGTCTTAATGCCTTTGCTACCATTGTTCTATTCAGAAAACCCTTCCTGCACCTCTAAGTTCAATCGTACTTAGAAATTACTGGCTTCTGGGAAAGGGCGTATCAGTTTTCATCAGAGATGCAGGTTCCCATGGACCAGCCACACTCCAGAAGATTGTCCTAGACCCTGTACATACAGATAGGACTAAGTGGCTTCAGTGAGACTTTTGTTTTTGTTTTTAACACACAAAGTTGGGAAGGAAAAGTGGTGGGAGATGGGGAGAAATTGGAGGAAAGGTCATGAGGAATGAGTTTGATCAAAAGACATATATGAAATGCTCAAACAATAAAAGGATGTTTTTTTAAAGAGTTCACATTCTTCTCTTTGCTATCTACCATGACTCCAGCACTTTCAGCATGCCTGTTGCAGAATCTATAACCTCATAAACTGTGGTGCTCTGTTTAATTCCATCGTCTATGCTTAGAGTTGTCAGGACACAGACACATGAGAGTAACATGAGTCTTCCAGTTCTGTCCATAATCAACTGATAGGAAAGAAAGTCCTCTCTCTTTACTTCTTGGACCATTGGGCTTTTCTAAGTTTCTATTGGCTCTCTGGATATCTCTGTACTGCTTGGGGTTAGGATATAAGAAAAGAGAAAAGAAAGTTAAGAGGTATGACATTCCTCTATAATAACTTCAAGTTAGAACTGTTTCCTAAGTATTTGCACACAGCTAGAAGTATGTCATTCCAAACAAATAAATAGAAGCATACATCTCTACTAACACATTTTGATGTATTTCTAGAGATACTGTAGACTCATGTGTACTGTATACTTGGACAATATTTCTGCCCTCTCTTCAGGTCTACTCGCCTTTTAATTGAGTTGGGCTTATCAGAATGTCATTTTTATCCCTATGTAAGACTGTCAGGCAAGCCAGTCAGACTAGTCTCCTTTTGGTGTAAGAGTCCCTTCTGTTTGCATGTTGCTTTCATTGGGTAATGAATAAAGAACACTGCCTTGGCCTGGTTAATAGGGCAGAACTTAGGTAGGTGGAGAAGACAGAACTGAATTCTGGGAGAAAGAAAGCAGAGTCAGAGAACCACCATGGAGCCACCAGAATCAGACATGCTGAGTCTCTCCCAGTAAGCCACTGTCATGTGGCGATGCATAGATTAATGGAAATAGGTTAAATCAAGATGTGAGAGTTAGCCAATAAGAGGCTAAAGATAAAGGGCCAGGCAGTGTTTTAATTAGTACAATTTCTGTGTGGTTATTTTGGGTATAAGCTAGCCAGGCGGCCGGAACGAAGAGCAGGCCCACATCCTCCTACGTCCTTCACTTCCTCAGGGTGCTTCATTGTGTCATGCTTGTCCGTTCAGAACCAAATACCATTTCCAAGCTGAAAGTCTTAATCTCACCAACTAACATCCTTAGGATTTATTGTGTAGCTTATTTTCACAAAGAAACAAATGGACTAGCAACACAGGAAAAAAACAACCTCTGTCTTTGCTGTTTCTACTAAAAAACAAAAAACAAAAAAAAACTATCTTCTTCAGTGGTCGAGTTATTTTCAACTGACCGATGAAGATTATCTAAGGTGTAAATAGTTGTGTCAATTACGAATGCTACAAAAGCCTAAGCTATTGCAGCCCTGTGATACCCAGAGAGACAATGGAAACTTAGCAAAGCCCAAGTGCCAGAGAAGGAGAGGACTTTCTTTTCTAGCAATGAGTTATGGACAGATTGTGCAAAGTTGCTAAAGGCTTAGCCACAGAAACACCTTAATGTCACTTCTACTGTATTTTATTGGTTTCAGTGAGTTGGAAGACCTGCAGACATGTGAAGATTCAAAAACCAAGAAATACAGCCTATTCCTTGGTGGAAAATTTTGAGAATCAATGCCAAGAATGAAAGCACTGTGCTTGTGTGTGTGCATATAGTTATAGAACTATAGGAAATGTAACACACGTAATGATGCTTACAAATGTACGAACACAAAGGGAAAAGAGCTAATTTCACATTTCATTTAAACCAGTCATAGAACATATATCTAAATACAATCATTTAGCAAATAATTTTGCATGTGGTATTTGGGTATGGAACAAGCAAGAAGGTGTAACTAATGGCAAGTGGCTAAAGTATTTAAAAGCACTTTTGACTCCTTTCTGCTGGTTTGATTTTATGATGCCCCTTTTGCATTATCTCTGTAGCCTGTCATTGACAGGATAGTTTCTGAAACAGCAGGTGTTATTGAAGGATGTGTCTCCTACTGTGGGCTGTCTAGTAAAGTTCTGAGTTCTGATTGGCTCTTTCATCAGTTACATTAACAATGCTATGCCTCCCTTTCAGCTCTATCTGCTTTTGCTCTCAACCAATAACTATTCTATGAAAAGCTGGGGGCGCTTGGAAGAGAGTATAAGCTTCTACACCTGGCTTACATATTAGGAGTGAATCAGACTTAAAATTAATCAAAGAGTTCATCTGAACTTCTTAAAATGCCCCTTGATAATCCTATAAGGGGCTTTTGAATTCAATATTCATCATAAACGCATTAAAGAGCAAAGCAAAATTGGTTGTGATTATTTAAAAATGTTCAGCCTGGGCTTTTTCCAGCCAGTGGATGGATAAATAAAAGGATGGCTCTTTGGTCTTCTTCCAAGCCAGATCTGTATGAAGGGAACAATTAAGAACAAAACTTGGGCTGCTAAGTTGGAACACAGTTCATATAAGAATAGCTTGTTCTTGTTGTAACAATAGATAAAGATAGCAGTTTATCTTCTCTCTGAATAAAGGTATTAGAGAGACTGAGCCAATAGTCTTCACCCATAAACATGCCATCCAGCCACTCACTCCTTCCTCTAATTTCTTTTTGAGTCACAAATAAGTAGATACTCTTCACAAGTAATGGAAGCATAGGGTGCTAGCAACTTGACCAAAATTCCATGCTGTGATCATATCAAACATGCTATGGTTGATATGACAAATTACCAAATAATACTCTGTTGCCTATACTAGATATAGAAAAAGAGCTGCTTATGTAAAGCTTGAAGTTAATATAAATCTTCCACAGTAAAGTCTAATTGCAAATCTTCTTCCCTTTTTTTTTTTACATTTTGTCTATTAGTTCTATCAGCCCTTGCTTTGTTTGTGTATATTTCATAGCATGTGTTCAGAGGAAGATTTCTAATTCTACATCTTCATTTGTCTCTTCTTGTCCGCGATAGCCTAAGATGAGGTCTCTAACTGTTCTATTATCCTTATTCACCCTCCTGACTTCTTTTGAAGTCTGTAACAGTTGTCTGTCTTCATGATCTTATGCTAAAGGCTAATGGCAGAGAGATTATATCTATGGGAATTCTAGATCTCTTGGCTTTGGGTAGGTGGTGAAATGTGTGAGAAAGGAACCGTGTGCATGACATAAGGGTGAGGAGCTGCAAAATGAACAGGAAGAAAAAGAGGCTACGGGAAGTGGTCCCTACTCAGGAAAGGATTTAAGATCTGGTATCCTGGTTAGAAGTCCTAATCCCTACACACCTATTTCTTTCCACCTGTTTAGGGTCCCTTGAACAGCACCTTCTTGGAAAGGTAATACATTTTTAAAAAGTTTCAGAAAACGTCAGCCATTCTTCAGGGAATTCTAGACAAACTCATCAAGTTATTTCGTAGTCTGCTTTAGACGGAGTGCTGGTATGATTCCAGGAATGTCTCAGGCCCACCCCAAGACAGAGAACTATTTACACACAACCATGAAATGCTGAGAGCAGTAAAATTTTCTTTTCTAGGCCCAAATTCGTTATTCAGTACCAAATGGTCAGTCATGAAATCCTATAATTATCTATATCTATATCTATCTATACATACACACAAATAACACTATACAGACTGATAATAATCATATATATACAAATAACATTATTTAGGCTGAGGAGAGTGTGTTTATATATTTAAGAAATTCATTCATCTATCCATGTATATTTGCATGTACATATATGAATTTATGCATATATATAAACTCAAGAATAAGAGGTCATGAATTTGAAAGTGAGCAAGGGGATTAAATGTGAGAGACCAGTGGGAGGAAAATGGAGGAGAAAATGATGTTATTATATTTTAATTTCAAAACATTTTCAAAATTATATAAAATTTAAAACACTGTATAAACATCTCTCTGGTTATATGCCACAGCCAGAGATTTCTGCCCATATTTTCTGCCTCATTGCTCAGTATCTGTCCTTGAACATGGAATTGCTTACCCAAAAATGTTGGTATTTCCAACAATACTTAGCATTGACTCCTGACAGTAAGATTCTTTTTCTCTTATTGTATTTCTTTGTCCATCTTTGATATGAGGGTTTTTGTCTTATCTTAGTGCATCTGGTTTTGTCCTGTTTGACTGTTGTCTCTTGGAGGCTGCTCTTTTCTGAGGAGGAAACAGAAGGAGAGTGGATCTGGAAGAGAGGGGAGGTGGGAGGGACTGGGAGGAGTGGAAGAAGGAGAAATTGTGGTCGGTATGTATCATATGAGAGAAGAATATATTTTCAATCAATAAATAAAAGTTTAATATTTCTAAAAATTATTTTATTAATAATTAATTAAAACTTAATATGCTAAAATTGTTAAAAAGCTTAATTGCTAAAAAAAATTTAACCTTTGATATACATCCTAGAAGTGGTATCAATTGCCCCAATAAACATTCCCTGTATGCTTATCAAAGCCCTGTATGCCTTTGTCAGTGAGTGCGTGGTTTCTTCACTTAAGAAATTAGCCCTTAATGCAGTTTATCCACAATGGAGGCACACGTTCCTTAAAATCCAATCCCACTGTGTGATAAGTCATGACTGCAGATATTCTGATTTGTGAAGCCAAGAAAAGGGTTAGGGAGGAGATGGAAGGGCTCCCTAACTGTCTGAAAGGGAGTCGAAAAGACACAAAAGTCAGATTTGAACAAAGCGCAAGGAAGGTTAAATAAAACATGGATTGCTTCACTATCTCGCCTAAAGGCAGCTCTTTCTCACTTTCAGTTATAAAGATGTGCTGCCCCCCTGCAGAAGAATGTCTTAAGTCATGCATGGCTGTGCACAGGAGCACTTAAGAGACCGCATTGCCACTCAGGCACTAAATCCTAAACTCTGAGAGCCATGAGGTACTTCAGAAACCATCTATTCTAACTTCCTCATTTTACAGACGAGGAAACTGGGCCCCAAAGAGGTTAAACAACTTGCTCACATCAGTCATAATGACTCTGAGCAGAGGAACAATCAGCCACATCATCAAGCCAGTGCCCCGAGGGCTGCCTGCTCCATCACTACATCTTGAGAACTAAAATAATTTTCAGTAGATTTCAGAAATCGAGGCACACAGTGCCTCACCACCACCACCACCACCACCACCACCACCACCACCGCCACTACCAAAACCACCACCACAACAGCACCACCACCACAACCACAACCACCACCACCGCACCTTTGAATATTTCTATCCCTTGCCTTCAAGGGATCACACCTTGTTGCCTTTTGTTAATTCACTTTACCTTCTGCCAGGTGAAACTCAGAGTTAATCTTTCACTTAAAACTGATTTAACTAAACTTCAAAGCAGGTTCTAATCAATACCAGAAACTAAATTTGAGGCCTGCCTCTGCCTCCCGAGTGCTGGGATTAAAGGTGTGCACCACCACAGCCCGACTTTCTTTTCTTACTTTATAGAACTGTTTAATCTACAGTATATATTTCTACTTCTTGAGAGTTTTAAGGCTCAATTCCTCTACTATGCTTGAGGTTGAAAGTTTACTTAGCTGGGAAGTTAGTTATCAATCTGGGAAAATAGGCTGGAGAGATAGAGGAGGGAAGAACAGTACTCTAGAGAATGTTCTGGAAATCCATTTGCTTACTTGGATTACAATTCCACTCCCAAGGAGGTTCTGATAAATCTTTCCTAAATCACTCTGTCTCTAGCATATGGCTTAGAGGTGGGTCTCCCTGTGTTTTGACATAGTTTCCATGTGACTTTGAATACTAATCCAAAGTATAGCGTTCACAGACTCGAAATGGAGGTTGTGACCTGGGTTAAATATCATGTTTGCTCCTGTAGGCTGCCCTTCTGGACCAACTTGCTTAAACTCTTTTATCTGTAGGAGCAGAGCATTCACGGAGACATTGGTCTTCTTAGTGTCACCTGTGACACCCAAGCCTTTCCCATGGATGCATCCCTGTGGCCTCTTGGAAAACTGCTATAAGAAGCCCAAGAAGTCCTTACTGGACACTATCCTAAAGCAGTTAAAGAATTTTGCTTATTGCCTTAGGTAGATGATCTAAAAACTAATTTCACGGTGTGTGTTTATGTTCAGCTTTAAAATCCTAAGCTACCGTAGCAGTATGCTGGAATTTCAGACACACAGACATTTTGCAAATGCAAAGGAAAGCTCTGTGTTTAGGAAGGGCCAAAGGATGGCTGTGAGAAAAATGGCCCCCTGTCTTTTGCTAAAACTAACTAGTTCTGGTATCTGCAGATACTTCCTCAAAATGTGAGCATCAGTGTTTGTGCCTATGTATTTGTATAAATATATATTAAAGTGTGTATAGGTGTCTATTTGATTGGCTGTGCCTATGTATTTGTATAAATATATGTTAAAGTGTGTATAGGTGTCTATTTGATTGGCAAAATAACTCTGTGTTTACTGAACACACACTTGTGTTCAAGCATGAATAAGTGTACTTTGGAATGTACCTGTAAATATATGAATGATTATTCCAGAGGTACATGCTAAAATATGAAACACTCGAGGTCTGATTGTAAAGAAGGGCAAGGACATTCCCTAGCCTCTGCTGTTTTCTCTTTTAAAAAGAACGTTTTCAAGAAATTATAGTCTTCTTTGCATAAATTATGCCATTTCCTTATGATAAAAAATATTTGATCTTTCTAAAATCTAAAAGACACAAAAATTATAAGATGTTTGGATTAAGATATTTATTGTTTTTTTCATCTTATTTATCTTTCTTCATTTTTCAATTTTCAGGCTTGCTTTTTTGCATAAATTATGGTCCCCTTCCCTGATTTTGCTCATGTTCTTCCCCCATTGTCATCTTTTCAATAATGTCCCAGCAAGACACAGCAGTTTAGAGCACTTCATTGCCTCAGAAATTGTAGCTGAAAAATTGCTTCTGACCTTCATAGACTATGAAAGGCAAATAACATATGAGGGCATGATAATATTACATTGTATCAGCTACAGAGTTCACATAAAAGCAAGGCATTATTCCAAAGATGTTGAGCAGAGTCTATAAAAAATGTGTTTCTACTCTAGATCAAATATATTAGCCTTCATATACTCAGCATATCAATCCATGTGTGGTCCATGTGCTTTTTATATGAGATATTATTTCAAAATAAAGCCATTCTCTTTTCCTCTTGTATAGAATAGAATTGAATGAATGTATGAAATTTTTCCCAGAGGCCTCCAAATATCCTGGTCAGTAATAGTTTTCCCAGACCCCCAGTCACCCTGACCAGTAAGAGGCTGTGTGCCCTGATGCCCATGTCTCTACTCACAGTCCCCACTGTGTCCCAGGAGTATTTGAATCAAGTCTCTCTTATCCAAAATGCTTGGAGCACCGTCTCTCTGGAATCACAGATTTTACAGACTTGGGAACGTTTGTATAGACATGTTGAGATATTTCAGAGTTGGTTGTCAAGTCTAAGCAGATGATTCATTTGTGTTTCCTATAGACCTTAATCAAAAGTTAATATTGTATGGCCATTTAATAATCTTGTGCATGAAACAGGTTTTATATATGGAGTTTTCTACTTGTGTGGCATTGGCACAAAAAATCAATTTTCTATCATTTCATATTTGGATTTTCAGGATAGACATTCTCAACTATCATAAGAACAAAAAGCTTGCTTATAACAATGTAAAATATTAATTCTAAAATGGAATGAATAAAATGATTTAGTTTGATTTGTTTCTGTCAGTAGGTGTCAGGAGATCAATTTGTTAGCTTACAGCACTAGTCACAGAGCAGAGACCAGAACATTCATCTCTCCTGAGTGTTCAATACCATACCCACCATCCAAATCAGCAGTCCTTTGACATCTATAAAGCCTGGTTTAAGTCTGCTGTGCATGGATGCACCAACAAAGATTATGAGCAGAATGGCCTATAAATAGCAGATGTTTAATTCTCACAGTCCTGCAGGTCAAGGATCTCATGAACAAGGCACTAGCCCCTTTGTTTTTGCTGGAGTCTGGCCCTGAAATTCATAAATGTAGGTTCTTATTACCTCTTCCCATGATGAAAGGAGTAATTTCTAGGGGAATACTCTGATAATGTCTCTAATCTCTCAAAGGACCCATATTACAACACAGTCACTAAAGTTATACATCAGCCCAGAAATACAGAATAGAAACATTCAGGCCCTAGTAACTCCTAGGCTATCATAATCTGACAAACCTTCTGTGTATTACCAATAAATCATATTTCAAGGTAAATTAAAACAACGTTCTTATCCTAATTCTTCCCTGGATGAGAACAATTCTACCCCCTGGTTAATTTATGAGTGGGTTGGGAGGGAAAGGTGGATGGGGACAGACTAAGATGTGACAGACACTCCAAAATTGGAGGGAGGCTACAAAATGTGAGAGGCGAAAGAACAGAATAACAGGGTCGGTGTTTTGACTTTGAACCCTCTACTAAATCATCATTTCTTATCTTTATGGCCCTTAGTATATATGGAATCACTTCTTCTCTGTAAAGCGGCTCACGTAATAAAACTTGTGGCAAAAGATTTGGTGTAGTTTCCCAAATACTGCATGTGAAGTACTTAGTTCATTTTATGACAATTTAGTTCCTGAGACAAATCTTGAAGTTTTCAGGATGTGCTTCAAATTATTTAGTACTGTAATATTTTGATTAAAATATGCATTATTATATATACCTATAAGTTAATATTTACCATTATATATACCTGTTGACTAACGTATATTATTATATATACCCACTGGCCAGAGGTGATTATTCTCCAGGCCATGGTCATATTACAGATTCCTCACTTTTCTGAGAGGTAACACTTCTTAGTTCTGCCTGATTTCCTCCCTATGTTCTTCCTGAGAGCGATAAATGAAAAGTGTTAAAATTTTATATAAAGCTTCCTTAAAGTAATAACATGTATGATTCAGAACCTGCAAATTGTCAGAAGTTAATTTTTCTAAACAAAAGAAATCAGTGGTTCCTGATTACTATGCTGTTAGCTATCTCTAAGCATGCAGAATCCAAATGATCTGGTCTACTCAAAACTCGTGTGTGTGTGTGTGTGTGTGTGTGTGTGTGTGTGTGTGTGTGTGTGTGTGTGTATGACTGTGTGTCTGTGCATCTGTGTGTGGTTTCTGTGCGTGTCCATGTGTGTATGTGTGTGTCTGTGTATCTCTGTATGGTGTATGTGCGTTCTGTTCCTAGGAAGACTTGGTGGCCATGAAATACCTGAATCATTAAAGAATCAAAGACTCAAAGAGATCTGTGTAAGTGGATCATCGTAATATTTTGTTTCATGTCTCTCTTACTTGATATACCTTGGAGAAAAGAGTGATATTATTTGTGTTTAAATTTTTCCTGAGATATAATTCATATATAATCCAATTGGCTTGTATGTAATTCATTGTCTTTTAATGCTTACAGATTTTTCGACCTAATGCCACAATTCATTTTAGAGTATTTCATGTATCCAAAGAAGAAACCCTGCATTTTTTTAGTTTTAATTTCTCTCTCACAATTATTCCTAAAGTAATATACTCTCTGTTTCTCTAGTTTAATATGTTCTGGACATTTCATATATATGAGATCATAAGTATCTAATTCTTTGTTATTGGCTTTTTTAGCTTAGTACAGTGTTTACATGAGTTGCCCAGCCATGGCACTCATCAGTATTTCATTTTCTTTATTTGAGCCTATTATTCTATTGCATGGCTATATCATTCTATTTACTGATTTATCAACTGTTAGACAGTGAGTTGCTCACACTTTTAGTTGAAAAAATGCTGTTACAATTATTACTGTGTGAATTTTATGTAAAACTATCATTTTCCATTATACTATTAAAATAGCAGATACTATTTATTGTATTATCACTAGCACTGCTCATGGATGAATACTGAGGACTGTGGTTTTGGCTTGTGAATTATCTCTGTGTTGTACAACTTGAGGAAGCAACCTATCCCTTGATCTGCATTATTTTGTATTCCCATGAGTGTTATAGTTTTGGCTGATGCTTTATTAAATTAAAACCAGTACCAGGTACAGAGTAAGCATACTGGTGTTTAGTAAATGTATTTATGAACCATACAGTTATTTCATCTTCAAAATTTCTTAAATTCCTTGAAAAGGCAAAGAAAGATCATTCAACCAAATGAAAATAAAATAAGATAAGTCTGATGTAATCAGGTAAATCTATACTTGATATACTAACACGCGCTGGCCCATTTGTTGGATGATAATAGACATGAGGAGCAGAACAAGGTACGCTAACAAAAAACAATCTCAAAACCTCTTTAAACCACACTCTTGGAAGTTTTTCTCCTTTTCCTCAGTATCTCACCTGTCTTTAATAATTGTTTATAAAGCTTGCTTCCACTTTTCACACTCCCACGATCACTAGTGTGAGCAAGCAACTCAGCGCCATTGCCCACAGTAGATCTCTGATGACTGCAAGTGTCTGGCATGTTAGGTCCTTGGGCCATGAACACCTAGCCAAGCTCCCTGCTTTCAAAAACTGTACAATAAATTCAGTTTCAAACAAAGACTGACATATTCATGGCTTTATAAAATCCAAAGACTGACATATTCATGACTGTATAAAATCCAAGGACTTGGAAACTTCTCATTTCAAGTTTTGTTGCTGTTGCTGCTGCTGCTGTTGTTGTTGTGTGAGTGTTTGTGTATGTGCTCGCGTGCACATGCACACATATGTGCATACATGTACATGTACATGTATGTTTTTCCATAAGGCTTTTCCACAATATCCATCCCTCAATGTTTGCCACTGGAACCACAATATTCCTGCTCATGATTCTGTACTTGGTTTGCTTTGGCAAAAGGATGGTGACCTTCTCATGGGAAAACACCAAGATATACAGCACAAAATACACTAAACTAAAGGAAAGGTTGGGCATCACAGAAGGGAACCTCTCTCAGGGTCAATCAAGGGGAAGTTTAGATTAGAATCAAATGCACTGACTGCATTTGCTCCTTTCCTTTGATTCTCTTGGTAATTTTAAGTATGTTAGAGTTTTAAATTTCCTCCTTAGAAGGAAAGTTCATTTTGCCATTATGTATCTGTAGAGTCTGTAGGAGCTGACAAATCCTCCTGGGATGTGTCAGAATGGCCCAATCACTGCGTTGTTTCCCACAAGCTCTTCCAAATAGCCACACCACTCCTTTTTTTTCAAAATGGCAATAGGAAATGGAAATCCGTGCACACATAAGAGAGTAGAATCGATTTTGATCCAGATGTTCTTGTGTTGGCATAAACAAAAGCAAAAGTTAGTGTGCATCATCGAAACTCACAGGATTGAGATGTGCAGAATGGTACCAGCTTCCTCGTAAGATAAAAATCTCACATCTGTTGGGTAGACACTGAAGCTGGCATACAGTGAACACAAACGGTTGCAGTGTCCTATCATGAAGCTCATATTCATTCATTACTTCAATTAAATCACCCAGAGTGCTAGTAATTAGGTAGCCATTGTTACTTCCACTTAAAACCTAAATTAAAAAAATTCAACTTGGAGAAGTTAATTTTTCCTAAGGTCATAGAACATAGCAGAGATAGGCTTCAGATCTGTGTGCCTCAGAACCGCTTATATTCCCACACTGTTGCTGCCTGAGAACTCAAACTAATAAAGGTGAAAAGCATGAGTTAAAAAAAAAGTATAATAATTAATTCTAAAAGCAAAAGTTCCAAGGTCCTTGAAGTGGTTATAGGGATGTGTATTTCCTCCACATGTATGGAAAGTGATGTAGCTTCCCCCAGGAATTCACTAAACACCATTTGGAATTAGAGCATTATAAGCTAACATCTGTTGCAAAATTAGTTTCTAAAGAAGCCTGAAAATAGCTTGTTATGTTTTTAAAGCAGATTATACCTTAAATTCTTGCTTGCTCCAGTGCTGCAATTGACAAGCATCCCTGAAATATGCTGTTGAGTAATGAAGGTCAACATATATTGAAACAATTGATCATTTTTTACTACTACAATAGAATGTGAGATTTAAGGCCAGGAGTACCCCGTTTCCTACATATACACTCAAATGCTCAATAGCAACGGTCTGCTTGCTGTCTAATTGAAAATCAGATTCACAAAATCAATAGTTTTAACTTTATACATGTTCATGAGCATGTATGTGTTTAAATGTTTAATAACTATCGAAATACTTCTATAGTGAATTAAAAAATCAAAGTCTTATTGAGTCTCCTTGCTGTATTACATACTGTAATTTCAGAATAGACATGTATACTTGGGGTTGAGAGATACACACACATTTTCTTATTGAAAATAGTCTAAGCTGCTACCATGAAGGACCCCAACCCTTGCATAAGTTAGGAAACCTCCAAAGACTGAAACTGACCAGGGAAAAGAATTGGAGAATAAAGAAAGTTTAAAGGGTTAAAATTTTAGGGCATTAAATTGTAAGAACAAAAAAATTAAATAATTTTACCTTAGTTCTCTTATAAAGACTAATAATGGATAATGTCCATATTATGTAAAAGTTGGGATATTTTTGTGCTCACAAGCTTATTCCTGAACATTTCTGCAGTCAATTGTTTATTAGGATCTCTAGTGGGCTATATTCAAAAGAATGGCAGGAATAACTTGAAGTGGGAATTATAATTGTGATGAGATACAAGTTATGGAGTATAGTGAGTGTTTCAATTAATTTAATCATTGGACCACCCAGACGCATTTCAGAAATCTGAGTTTGGAGGAGGAGGACAGAAGCTAAGCTTGCGACACTAGTCACAGGAACATACACAAAGAAGCAAGGCTGTCTATTAAGAATAGTGGCTAACTAATCATACTACAAAAGCATTTGTGCAACTATGTTCATAGCAGCTTTATTTGTAATAGCCAGAACCTGGAAACAACCTAGGTGCCCCTCAATGGAAGAATGGATCAAGAAAGTGTGGAATATATACACATTAGACTACTACTCAGCAATAAAAAACAATGACATCTTGAATTTTGCATGCAAATGGATGGAAATAGAAAATGCTATCCTGAGTGAGGCAACCCAAACCCAAAAAGACGATTATGATATGTACTCACTCATTAGTGGACCCTAGCCATAAAACAAAGGACACTAAGCTTATAGCTCACAAGCCCAGAGAAGTCAAATAGCAAGATGAACCCAAAGAAAAACATATATAGATCCTCCTGGAAACTGGAAGCAAACAAGATCCCCAGGCAAAAGTTGGGAGCACGGGGGCGGGGATAGAGGTGTGGGTAGGGGGGTGGGAGAAGGGGAGAGGGAGAAGAAGAAGGGAGAAAGGAAGGACTGGGGAGAGCTTGGGGGAGTGGGAGGGTGGAGATAGAGGAAAGGTGGATATTGCAGAAGGGAATAAGATATCTACATTAAGGGAGTCATTTTAGGACTGGCAAGATACTTGGCTCTAGAGGGGATCCCAGGTGTCCACAGGGATGTCCCCAGCTAGGTCCTTGGGCAGCAGAGGAGAAGGTGCTGGAACTAGCATTGTCCCACTATGAATATCTGATGAATATCTTGATCACCACCATAGAAATTTCGTCCAATGGATGGAGGTAGAGACAGAGAGCCACATTCACATCAGAGCAATGGACTGAGCTCCCAAGGTCCAGTCGAAGAGCAGAAGGTGGGAGAAGAGGAGCAAGGAAGTTAGGACCGTGAGGGGCTGGACCACCCACTGAGACAGTGTGCTTGAACTAATAGGAGCTCACCAAATCCAGCTGGACTGGGACTGAATGGGGGCAGACCGAGAAGCCATCAACAATGACACTAGGACCTATCTCTTCTGCATGTATTATCTTTTTGGAAACCTAGTCTATTTGGATGCACACCTTCCTAGGCAGGGATGGAGGGTGGAGGGCCTTGGACTTCCCACAGGGCAGGGCACCATGCCCTCTTTTAAGGAAGCAGGGGGAGGGAGGAGAGGTGGGGGGAGAGCAGGAGGGGCCTTGGAGAAGGGGAGGAAATGTAATATTTTTTTAATGGAAAAAAAAATAAAAGAATATGGAAAAAAAGTGAAATAAGAAAAAAAAAGAATAGTGGCTAACAAGGACAAGAAGCAATCTCCTTCCTTGAGAGACACCTCTGCATTATTTATGTGTTAAACTCAACATGTTGTAGGCAGAAGACACTGCTGGCTACAGGAAGTGGTGAGTTCTAAACATGAACTGTGTAAGGTCTAAGTCAGCAGTTGGGTGAAGTAATTTGAAAATACTATGTCAAAAACACATTTAATATACCTGCTATACTTGAATATTATAACTTAGCAAGACAGTACTCACTGTAAAGTGCCAATCATTTACCCTTGTGATTGCACAGTTAGGGAGAATCAGGCTCCGCCAACCCTGGCATTGTAAGAAAGTACCTGACCACACACTGCTAATGCAAAGGGAGCTAACAACCAAAAATTCTAAGGTTTCTACTGAATGTAAATCACTTTCACACCATCTTAAAACTGAAAGTGTACATCAAGGCATTATAAACCAAGAGCTGGCTGTTCATATTTGTTATTCTATTTTAATATGTTTATAGTTCATGAAAGACCATCTAAAGGTTTATTTGATATAAACATCAACATTTATAGAAAGATATTAAGCATGAGAAAATAATTGAATATACTAAAATGTAGAGCCCTAAAATATTGAGCTACAGCTGTGAACATAGTAATATCTATGTTGAGTACCAAATTATCAAATAAATTTTTTATTTTAAATTATTTTGTAAAAGATCTATTTATTTACCTAATATTTTTTGTGTATGCTTGTGTATATTAAAGTGCAGTGTGTGTGCATGCACACGTGCGTGCACTCCAGTGCCTATAGAAGCCAAAAGATATTGCATCTCCTGGAATTGGAGTGGCAGGCTGTTGTGAGCTACCTGCTGTGGGTGCTGGAAGCTGAGTTCAACTCTTCTGAAAGAACAGCAAATTCTACTAACTGCCGAGTCATCTCTCAAGCCTCTCAGGTCAATGAGTTTATTGTGACTTTGTAAAAAAGGACTAGGGAGAAAAAAAGATATGAAATAAATGTGCATATATACCTACATACCCATGCAAACCACACAAACATCTAACACCCATGCCAAATTGAAAATGAAGTAGTGATAACAAAATGGTGCTTAGCCTGTGGCAGACTGTGTTTTTCCTGTAGTTTTCCCCAAATGTAACTTTCTTCCCACAAGACCTTTCTATGTCAAGGGGAATACATTATAATGTATAAGCATTCGAGACCAGTTGTTCTTAACCTTCCTAATACTTTGGCCCCTTAATACATTTCCTCATATCATGGTGCCCCCAACTATAAAATTATTTTTGTTGCTATTTTGTAAATGTAATGTTGTTACTGTTATGAATTATAATGTAACTATATGATATGCAGATGTCTTAGGTGATCCCTGTGAAAGGATCATTAGACCCCAAAGGGCCGTGACCATAGATTAAGAACCACTATTATTGAAGAAGGAGGTGGGTATATGTGATGGTAACAGGATGTTCTGAATGACAGATGGGGAAAGCTTATAAGACACATGTGCGCCTACCTGCCTCCAAACTAATAAAGATAGTTATTGTGGTTTTAAGTGAAATTTTGCTTCTACCATGACCAAAAAGCAAGCTGTGAAGGAAAAGGGTTTATTTGACTGACACTTCCACAGCATTGTTAACCATCAAAGGAAGTAAGGACAGGAACTCAACGAGGGCAGGAATATGAAGATTGGGGCTATTGCAGAGCCTTTGGAGAGGTGCTGCCTACTGGTTTGTTCCCCATGCTTTCTTATAGAATCAAGGACCACCAGCCCAGCGGATGGCACCATCCACAATAGTCTGGGCCCTTCCCCATCAATCACTAATTAAGAAAATGCTCTATAGGCTTGCCTACAGCTTGATCTCACAGAGGCATTTTCTTATTGATGGTCTCTCCTCTAAGATGACTTTAGCTTGCATCAAGTTGACAAAGAACTATCCAGCTCAAAATTCCAATAAAGACAAGAAAGTGTTTCTTTTACCACATAAATTGGGGATCGTTCTCTATGGCTTTCCATGCTGTTGAAATTGGGTGGGAAATCCTCTAACTAAACTCAAGTTAGTCTGACAATAATCACATTGGGTTGTGTGAGAAGAAAATTTTAGGATGAGAAAACAATATAAATGAAACTTGGAAAATGTGTTTATTAGTGTTGCCTTCAAAATCATGCATCTATTCTTCTCATGGCAAACAGATCAACAGTGATGTTGCAAGCATTCTGGTCTTCAAGTGGGTGTCCAATTCACTGGTCATTCACCACTGCATGATACTGATTTCTCTTCTTTCTTATTGAATATGTAACTTTTCCATACTTAGGTCTTGTTTTTACCTCGCTCTCAACAGTGAGTATTTATACTTTGATACTTTGCCAAACTCCAAATAGTTCTTTGCTTGAGACATATAAAGACATGGGGTGCATGACTAAAATAAAATTAATATAGAAACTATGTTATGTTCTTGACCCAGATTTGGGAATACAGATCAGACAGGTGGAAACATTCATTTGAGCAGCCCTTTGAGCTCCAGATCTAATTTCTCATCCCTTACTTTAAAACACTCACCATCACAATCATGATCACGATCATCATAGTATTAATATCAGAGACAGAAACAGGGAGAGAGAGAGAGAGAGAGAGAGAGAGAGAGAGAGAGAGAGAGAGAGAGAGAGAGAGAGAAGTCTACAAAGGTTAGAAGACAACTTTTGAAGTTTCGTCTCTCCATTTGTCGTAATAGCTAGTTGAACTCAGGTCTCCAGTCTCGTATAGCACCTTCTCCTGCTGAGCTATCTCACTAGCCTTCCCTTATCTTTTGGAACAATAAAATTAAAGGTGATGGAGACAAGGAGGCAATAGTATAAGTGGAAAGAAACACAGCAGCTCCTTCAATCCTATTTTCTGATGAGGAAACTGCACTTTGCAAATTTTTAATTTTTTTCAAGTTGGTAGATTAGGCATAACGATTATTTGCTTGCTATGTCATTGATCTTTCTGTCAAAAAAGACTTCCTTCTACAAGTTGGCAACAATAAAAAGAGTCCCAATTGTTTTAAAAGGCTATGCATCATCGTGAGTCTCATAGAGTATTGAAACAAATCTCCAAATAGATGTCATCTCTTGAGAAATAACCCCTGCCAAAGAAGACTCATAATTTCCAAGCTTCTGAGATAATTGCCTTGTGCATCTCCCAGACATCTCAAACTGTGTCTATTGAGCTAAAACAAATCGAATTGAAATTCAATTGGAGTGGTCTGTGGGATGACTTCAGTGACTGCACAGGTTCAGTCTGTCTAATCAGCAAGATGAATTGCAGCAACTTATGCAATTTGCCCTGGAAATGAGTTTCGTTGTAGAGGTGATCCTGACACAAAGACAGTAGCTTATTTTAAGAAAGGTTTATTTTGCTGAGAGTTTTAAGGTACAGTCCAAGGGGATGGGGAAGTCATGCTGGTAGGAGCTTGGGGTGCATCAGTCAAAAAGCGGAGAAAGATGTACGGTAGCTTCTTGAAAGTGTTTCTGGAGTTTCCAGCAGCCTTATGAATTCAAGTCCCATTGTGTATTTTGTATCAAACTTGTTCATTTTCTGAACAATTTTTGTTTGGGGATAATGAGTGCATCAGGCCAAGAAGACACATCGTTTGCATTTTGTAATTTTGTCTTATCACCAAGGCAGCAAGCCTTGTTTGTTTAAAATGCAACACCAGCATCTCTTCTCCAGTGACCTCTGCAGACTTCTTTGTATCTGCCTGAAGCAATAAAGGGAAGTGATTTTCTCTTTTAAAGAGGTAAAGAGTGCTTAGCCTCACTACAGTCAGAGTGACTGGGACAAGATGACATTCTTCAGTTTGATACAACCAGAGAACTGAATCCTGGTCAACATCATAGGAGAAAGCTCTAAATTATATCTAGCCAAGGCTACTGTGAAGGTAAGGTAAGGGGAAGCAAGACACTGGCTTTTCTCCTGACAAATAATACCACTTGAGTACAGACAAACTATACTGAATCCTGGATGAGGATGATGTATAACTAACATCTATGACTTGATCCTCTGAGCCTCCATGAAGTACAGTTAGACTTGTATACCCGAATTCCACATCCAGATATTAATAAACCTGAGATGCAAATACTTTTTAGAAGTTTCATTCGTTCTGAACGTAAATAAACTGTTTTTTGTCATTGTTTCTTAATACAGTATAATAACTGTTTATACAGTATTTACCTGGTGTTAGTTATTATAGTCAATCTAGCAAAGATTTAAGGTACATGGATGGTATGTGTGAGTTTTATATAAATACCACTTATTTTATTTCAGGAAATTGAATAAGTAGAGTTAGACTTTAGTGTCCATGGGAAATCCTGCAGTTGGTTTCCCACGGATGCTAAAAGATAACTCCCCCATGAATACTGGGATAAAATGGAAACATAGACCATGAGAAACTGGTACTTAAAAACAGGCTTACTGATAGACTCTCTGAATTACTTATATAACTCTAACTTGCAAAAATGTGTTATTTGAAAAATGTAAAATTTTAACTTATAAAATTAATGTGCAGTTGATTTAGCAGTAATGTTCCTCAGAAGAAAGGCTTCAGAGGGAAGATTTGGCCCAACTCCCCATCCAGACAGAGGTACTAACAGCAGCCCTTTTTCTCCCTTCTCAACTCGCTGGGTTTTATATATGCTTGGTTTCAGCCTACGGTTAAACACAGTGTCTTGGGTTCACCTGGTGCCCATTTTCTTCTTCTCTTTTCTTTTCTCTCACTGACTACAGCAAGAGGTACAGGTACACCAGGCTGTGAGCTAACTGCTCCCCTGTACCTGAGGTCTACAGTAGCATAGGGGCTAAGGGGGACAAACGGGACTGGAGAAGTTGAGTGACTGATGTCACTTTGTGGACTCTGCCTATCCAAAATGTCTAGATGAGAAAATTACATTTTAGATCATTCATGAGAAAATCTGTCTCTTTACTACATAAGGCCAAACCCTAACTAAAATTACTTTGATCAGAGACTCTTCTGTTCCTGAAAATTAAAGAAATGCAGATTGATTGCTACGTAAGGTGCTGAGAGTAAGTAAGAGGCGAAGGCTCAGCTTGAAGCAGTCATTGTACCACCCTCAGTAGTGTTCAGGGACCACTGTGGAAGAGAGGGAGGAACGAATGTAAAATCTAGAAAATAAGGATAAGCGATATAAAGTTGATGTGGAAAGTCCTTCTCTATATGTGTTGCTTTTATTGGTTAATGAATAAAGAAATTGCTTGGGCCTATGACAGGGCAGAATAGAGCTAGACTAGAGAACTAAACAGAATTCTGTGGGAGAGTAGGTAGAGTCAGTGAGAAGCCAAGTAGCCACCACAAGAGACAAACGCCAGACACCAGATGGAACCTTATGGTAGGCCACAACTATGTGGTGATATGCAGATATTAGGAATTGGTTAATTTAAGATATAAGAGCTAGATAGAAATATGCTAATAGGCCAAGAAGTGTTGTAATAATACAGTTTCTGTGTGATTGTTTCAGGTCTGGGCAACTGGGAATGAGCAAGCAGCCTCCGCCTACAGAATGGTGCTCATTGTCTGAGGCATAGATCTGCTAAAAGCATAAAAAAAAAAGAGGACATCTGGATTCACAAAAATGGGAGTCAAGCATAGTTTCTTGGTAGACACCTTTTTTTTTCCAGATAGGCTCTGTTTTCTGGTGGCAATCAGAGATGTGGCTCCTTTAAGAGAGTTTTCCTGATTCAGCATTAGCAAAACAAAAAACAAAAACAAACAAACAAACAAAAAACCAAATGAACAACAACAACAACAAAAAAAAAACCCAGCATACCTTCTTTAAGAAATGGCAGCTTCCTGATTCGTGCTAGTTGCACAAACAACTCTGGCTCCTTCAAGAGGTCTAACACTTGAATGGGGCTTGTGGACAGTGTGCTGAAAGATAGTTAGTGGCAGCATGGGCCAACTGTTTACCAGAGTTGAGGTGATGAGTGCATCTCTCACTCAGCAGTCCCAGAGCCAGGGGTAAATGTCCTCTGCCATATTGAAAGCCTGAGAGAGGCCGAGTAGGCATCCAGGGCTACTGAGACCGAATTGCTTAGCATTTTAATAAGTGCTCATGGACAGAAGAGGATTTCAGATACACAATGGTACATATTCAGACATAAAAGATCTCTAAATGAGACACAGTGTGTTTAAAAAATGCATGTAGGCTTGGGAGAGAGAAGAAAAAGAGTAAAGAGGCAGTAAAAGTAATATAAAAGCATACAGACAGTCATAGATTAAAGGAGTAAAGATAATAAAATAAATATTAAACTTGTAGAAAAAGTAATGGAGTAAGAAAAACAAACCATGTAAAGATGGAATATACACAGAGAGTCTGGATTATGTTTATTATTGTGTTTTCTTTAAGTTTTTTTGACTATGAATGAGCTAAGTACAGAAAGACATTTCATTATATGGGTTGCTAAGCTAAACCAACATATATACTTTAAAGGTATCTTGACTTCATAATTTGGGTCTAAGTATATGTTGCTTTGGAAAAGAGGTTCTGCTTTTGTTTCCACAGAGTATGAGAATCTGTGGATTCCTTCAGATGAATGTGGTTTGATGGACCAAGATTCCCCTGAAAGGTCTCCATGAACCCCAAAAATTACTTCACCCAACAGGAAGCAGGAAGCAGTTTAAAGAGACCTATGCCCAAATTCAAAAATATTGTTTATAAATGTTTGTTTACATTTAAAGGGGGATATTCTATAGAGATAAATACTTTGCATTGATATGACTCTTGGTATATGGATACAAATTTAAGGTCAATTTTGTTATATGTATATTTCTGCTCTTGATTAAGGCATTGTGTTTGTGCAGCTCATTTAAAAATGTAATGTATGATTAAGAAATACAGGTTAATAGATAGTCATCTATAATGGTCAAACGAGTAGTTGTATTAGTTAGGTTTTCTAGATATATAGAGATATATTTCAGATGAATAGTTATTCTTCAAACCTTTCAACAACTGGCAGAATATGGCATCTAAAATGTTTAAAAAACTTAGGATTTTTCATGACAATGAGACACATCTGTTCCTGGCAGCACCAATTGCTTCAAGAGGAAGATTGACATCAAAGGGGCTCCTTATGAAGTTTGCTAGCCATTTGGGAAAAAAAATTGCTCTTGCCTGGATCGCTTGATATTTGCTATATAAACAGGACATGCAGGACCCACAGAAAAATGACTTTGCCTAAAGGTGAGATAGTTCTTCAGGGTTCCTGCTTCATGAAGTGTTTGCCAGACATTCCACAGGACACAGAAGAAAGTGACTGACAAACTGTCTATATAGGTGGAACTGTCTGAAATTTTCTGATTCATGGGAAAGTTTGCCAGATACTATGGGCCTTTAGGCTGAAGATTGGGTGCCCTGATGTTACAGAAGAACTTCGGGTGACTATCTGTTTCTGTAAATTCTAAAGTTTTGGAAGTTGCTTACAGTGCACTTCTTGTTAACTTAGGTAATACTATATCCTTCTGGGATCTTTGATGGAGTTGAAGATTAGATAGTTATAATTATAGCTTTCCTTAGTTATGAAAAAAAGATAAAGTAGATATAAATGTTGCACCTGTAATTCTTGCTTGATACCTGTTTTGTTATTTGTAATGTTACTATGTTAAAGTTAAAACCTTTTTTTTTATTTAGACAGAAAAAGGGAGATGATGTGGGAAGTCCTTCTGTATATGTGTTGCTTTTATTGGTTAATGAATAAAGAACCTGCTTGGGCCTATGACAAGGCGGAATGAGCTAGGTGGGAAAACTAAACTGAATGCTAGGAAAGAGTAGGTAGAGTCAGGGAGAAGCCATGTAGCCACCAGAGGAGACAGACACCAATGCCAGATGGAACCTTACCTGTAGGCCACAACCACATGACTATATACAGATTAATAGAAATGGATTAATTTAAGAAATAAGAGCTAGTTAGAAATATGCATAAGATAATAGGCCAAGAAGTGTTGTAATAATACAGTCTCTGTGTGATTATTTCAGGTCTAGGCAGCCAGGAAGGAATAAGAAGCCTCTGCCTACATGAAGTAACATCTTCTGGGCAAGACATAGGCATTCTAACCAAAGTATCAAAGCAGCTTCAGATGAATGGTCTTCACAAGAATGGCCCACGGATAATCCAGCATGGGTGAAGGGTCATTTCAAGTCCCCACCTTACAGTGTTGAACTATTTACCAGTTCATGTAGAGGTTAAGCCATTGCCATCAGTGATGTACACACTGGTGTGTATATAGTTGTGTACCCATCAGGCTACAACATATAATTCTAATAAAATTGCCACCTTTTTTCTCACAAAACCCCAAAGTCATGAATCTGGCAAAGGGATTAAAGGTATGAGGGGCACAGTTGATATGGGTGGGAGGGAGACAAAGAGTAATCAGACTATATTGTATACATGTATGAAATTGTCAAATGACAAAATTAATCAACAAAATGCTATAAAAATAAACCAACTAATCAATCAAGCAAGCAAACCAAAGCTAGTATACCAGGTCCAAGATATTTAGTTTCATGATTATTCATTTATATCAGTTTAACCAGGAATAAATCTATCAGTTTGCCAGTTTGATACCTCAGGATACTGAACAATAAGTAAAATGCAATAATAATGATTAACAAGAAGCAGCTAGTGCTTTATCTTTTTCAATAAATATTATACTTTACTGGAATGTAGCTCTTATTTTAAGGATGTCTAATAAAAATGAATAATGTTTCTACAACATAAGAAGAAAGCTAGTATTCAGAAATGAAGTATGTTTGGGAGAAGTATCTTAGTAGAAGACATAAAACTTCCAATATAGTCATTTTTTTATGTTCTTGAAAACTTTTAAGAAATCATGGTCTCTAAGAAATGGAAAATTTGAGGTGAGAATGGGCTTCTGTGACCCAAGAACTAGAAGTTTGTGGAAATGATGCAGCAACCTTGTCATTAAATTAGAAGCAAAAAAGCAAAAGTAAAATAAGCATGAAAACAAATAAGTAAAGAAGAGGCACTTAACAAAATTAAATTAGTGATGGGCAAGATAAAATTAAGATAAATCTTTGGGGTGAAGTAGAGGAAATGGAGGAGATGAAACATTCCAAAAATATGCAAGACTTGGGCACTTTTGGTTGACCAGATGTTCTACCTTCTGCACTCTATCACTAGAAAATTTAGATGCAAATGCAGAAGGGACACTGGCAGTAGTTAAATTCTCCAGAGGACAAAACTAATGGTATATTTCTGGATCCACAATTCATCTTTCAAAGAGTTAGAGGATTTTGCAAAACATGAGCAACAGGAATTCCCAAAATCAAGTTTGGGCTTAGTCATTTAACATCAGAAACCTGAGCCTCAAACTGGTTGAAAACCACATTTGTGATGGAAGTCCTGTGTCTTCATGTACGAGAAACTCTGGATCCTAGCAAAAGCTTAAGCAAACTATCCTGAGGGAAATCATCTTAAAATTAGACCCACAAGAATCCTACAAATTAAGATCAAAGCATGACAATCCTATCAAAGGTCTAAAGCAGGAAGAGATGACATTTTAAATCAGATTCAGTTAGCATGGTGGCTTATGCCTGTAATACTGGCACCCCGTAGATGAAATGAAAGAACTAGAGAAACATCTTTCAAGGCTAGCCTCAGCTACACAGAGTAAGACATTCTCTCAGAAAAAAACAAAGCCAAGCCAACCCCAAACAAAACAACATGACAGCAGATATGGACTCCAATTACTGGAGATGCTGTGATCTTCAGAAATAAATTATAAACCTGTATTGCAAGAATCACTTAAAGAACTGAAAAGGGCACCAAACTACAAGGCAACAACCAGTTGAACTTCACTGGAACTTCAGAAATGATAAATATTGGTGACATCTAAAACTCAGTGGATGTTTGAAGCATTAGGCAGACGCATCTAAAAGGCTAAAATTAAACATTAAAAGTCTCCATATACCATGCTAAAATAAATAACAATAAAACCAGAAGAAGGTCTTAAAATCAGGCAGTGAGAAATGGTAGTATAAGAAAGAGTGCCAGTTAGACTTGACAGCAGAACCAAAACAACCCCGGAAGCCAGACAACACTGTTAACTAAAGGCTCATAGTGTTTAAAGTGACTGTCAAGAAAAATTGTGTATCTCCCAAATAATCTTCCACAAACAAGAGAGAAATACTTTTTAACAGAGTCAGAGGCAGCAGGGGGCATCATGCAATAATGAGCCTCCTGGTAAAGGGCTTTCTACTTGTGAGAAAGAAAATGACCTAACAGGAAAGAGGCCCAAATGGGAATGTTAGGAAAAGAGGAGAATCTTGCTTTAATCTTCTGCTGTGTGTAGCTCCAGCTTTTCTCTGACATAAGTATTTTTTTGGAAAAAAAAAATCAATATTCATTTAAAATATAGAAAAGAGGTCTATACAGGTTTGGGATTTCTGAGTCTCAAGGAAAATTCATTAAAGAAAACAGTCAATTTTTAGTTTTTTAAATTTTTTACCACTTGAAGTCATCAATGAGAATAGGGTCCTGTAGAGAAAAGATTTTATTCCTTTGATCCAAAAAGACAATGGAAATTATTTAAGAAGAAAAACAACAAGAATCTTGAATTCCTTACCACCTATTCTTTTTTGAGCCCCGATGAGGTAAATGGTTCAAAAACACTTCACTTAAATTCTATGTTTTTCAAAACCTTTTCTTCTGTTTGTCTCCCAACAACTTGGAGTAGCAGGCAGGTAAAAAACAAAATAAAACAAAAACCCACCATTTCTTGCTACAGAATCAGGGTTAAGGGAGGTTAGGACTCTTTCTTCCACTTGTACACTTTGTAAAAGGCACAGCCTGGACTGGAGCCTTTGTTTCCTTCCATCCTGTAACTAACTCTCTTCCCCCTGCATGCTTGCATCTTGTGGTGTGACTGCCCTTTGTCATCAGCCATTTTGATTATACCACTTTGGGGGAAATTACAGTTACAGGGTTAAGAATTATAGCCCAATAAGTTCTTGGACTTCACACAGTTTTTGAAATCACTGACTTTTTATTGAAAGGGCAAGTTTTGACACATGAAACCAATTGTAACTTTATTCTGTATGCCATTGTTCTTTTACGTGTATTATTTGGGCTCAATTGTTTCCATTACCACTGGATTCATCTTTCTTAGATATTAAAAAGAAAGTCAGCTTCCACAAACCACAAGAAAAATCTCTTTCCTTAGTCATTGTGCCTGTCCAAATTAAGATCCCCCTGTCTAAACTGATGTAGGTTGCCCCATTTCATTTCTATATTGTTTCAAACTAGGCAGTCTTCCTTGGAAAAGATGGGGGTCATGATGTTTCCAATTGCTTTCCGTTTCTTCTATCACAGAGGGTTTCCATCAGCTCCTGGCTGATGTATAAGCGCAAGAGCGGAACAAAATGGAGATAAATAATATCAAGCTTTAGGTGGCATACTATAGTTTGGTGTTTTTATTCTCTGGCTTTAGCAGCTATTTAAAGTTGACTTCCCATACGGTGCTTTGTGGGCGCCTCGGAGATTCCCAAGAGAAAACTCAGGCTACTTCTCTCAGAGAGCAAGAGCTCTTCTGTCTGCCCATCTCTATCTGAGTGCACCCTCAGGATTTCCATGGAGATGGTTGCCCTCCACCAGGAAACTGTTTCAGATGAGGCCTCTTTGTAGATGGCTCACAGACCAGTTTCCTTGGGTAGGCCTCTCAGCTGAACTGAAACATGGATTTCTTAGGACTGGGAGATGCTCAGCTGACTTTCAATGCCAAATTCTCTTTGCCACTCCTGTTGAGCAACGACTCCAGCCTAAATTCTTCCTGCAGACTTCAGACATACACAACAATCATTTGTCCCTGTGTTCTCTCAGATGGTAAGAATGTGTCTCCGTCTCTCTGAGACGCCCTCTCCAAAGCAGCCTCATTTAAAATAAAGTGGGGAGGTAAGTATAGACTTAACAGATTTATAATTTGTCCTTAAGAAAATCTTCTCAATCATCTCTTCTCTCCTATAGCCCAGAAGGGTGTGTGTGTGTGTGTGCGTGTGTGTGTATTTAATATTTCTCTGTTTCAAAGCTTGATGGCAACTTGCAACTAACCTATACTTTGTGTTTTAATATATACATGTTAGAAAGGACAAACCACTTCTTTCTACAGCATTTCTGGTTCTTCTTTAATCCTCTTCAACACAGATGGGCTTAGGGTTTAATAATATAGAAAACACAGATGGAATAAGAAGGAAGGAGCCATGCCACCTGGCCTCAGGCCCTCGTCTTTTCATCTGGAGACTGTTTTCTAACTGGTGATTAATTAGAAAGGGAATGAAACTGAATTTATTTTCCTAAATTTTTGTTAATAACATATGGTTTCCTTTCATGTGTGACCTTTGGAAGCATGTTGATGTTGGGGCTATTTTATGACTGTCATCAGAGGAAACTGCTGGGGTTTTTCAGGATTGGGGGAACCAGGTGTCATGTTATTGTAACTTGAACTTGACTATGATGAGGGAGTTTACAAATAGAAATCAGTAGATACTGCAATTCAGAGTTCCTCTCTCCTCTCAAAGTATAAGCTGTGGAGCATTTTTTTCCAGCAGCCATTGGATATAAGTACCAGAAAATGCTTCTCAAACATATCTGTAGTGTTGAAGTTTTCACTTGGATGTTTCCTTTCTTCTATAAATATAAAAGGAATTTTTATCTTTTTAGTATTTTTATAGAAGTGGAAAATGAGAAAATAAACATGCTCATTTCTGTATACTATGCACTTCCATATCTGGACTACTGAAATATGTTTATCATAATGAAGCTATAAATATACCATAGTGTTTCTTGACTTATTAGCCTTAATTGATATGATTGAAATAATTATGCTTTACTGATTAATATCCATCGTCTATGTTTTTCCAATTTAGCCATGAGCAAGCAGTGGTTTTGTTTTTCTAAATGTCATGTTTATTTATTTTGTTGTTGATATGGTGATACATCTGAGTCATTTCAAAAATTCTTCCAATGAGTTATAGATAAGTAGCATTTCTTCTTCTCTGGAAAATAAGAACACATCTTGAGATAATACTATACAGAATTATAATACCTTGTAAGACCATGCTGATGTTCACAAAGGGGAGGTACCATAAAATGAAGTCTATGATAAAAACATTCTGAGATTACAAATTGTTTGTTGACCATTTTCGTAAGTATTTTCTCTTTCATCAAAAAAATTTAAAGTGTAAATTTAACCTACCTAGAACAAACATTCACTAAAACAGAAGAACTAGATAGTGCCAGTTATTTAATGCATCAATAATGATCAATGTTCAACACTTTTGTTGCAGATAAGAATAAATAAATACATATCTACTTACAAATTATCTTGGCATAGACTTTATTAACTGATGTGTTTATGATCCTGTGATCTTTAGCCTAAATAAATGAAAGTACCTACTATGTCCAGATCTTTCTGTTTCACATTCTCTTTTCAATGGCATGCCTACCCTCTCCATCTCAACACATCCCATGTTTCAGTTTTTATAGGAATTCTCAATGATCTCCACTTTGCTAGGCCACTCTGCCTGGCCTAGTGCCTCATGACTGAGGACCCCATTCTAAGCTGTTCTACCACATCCTTCATCTAAGCCTAGAGCCTCGATTACATTGTTCCATCCCTGTGAGCAATTACCTCTTCAAGGGTTTCTATAGTGACATAGTCACCAACCAACAACAGAGAAATCTGGTTTTTCAGTCCTACTGGTACTTACATTTGAAAGAGAGTGGTCCCTTGGAACAATCAGTGAGCAACCAAAGTGGATCCATGCACAGACTTAGAACTTCATACAAAATCATGTAAAGAATGTTAAGAGCAATGTGGAGGGTAATGGACATTTGTCAGCACCTATAAAATTTCACTCAAAGTGGTAAATATCTCTCTATGGGAGATCCACAATAAACACATTGAAGGATGATAGGCTTGCTGGTAGCAATAATTCTTTCCAGTTAATATCCTTAACAGTATGTCTAAACTATACTTGTTTACTATATACTCAGCTCTTGAGCCTGGTGTGTGATAAGAAAGAGGAAATATGGGGGTTTGTTAGGTAACCCCTTCCAAGCCCCACCAACCATACAAATTCTACTCATTATAACTCTCAGAACAAGTCCTATTGTTATAAAACACCCAGGTGTGGGATATTGTACACCTAAGCCACTTCATTTAGGAAACTTCATTAAAGATATGTTAAAATTTTTGGATATGACAAGTGAATTAAAAAAAAGTGTTCAGAATTGTTATTTGAGATCACAGCCACTGAAAATAATTCTCTTCTCCTTGACCGCAGGATGTTGTGTCACTTTTCCTGTGAGTGAAGAACAATTAGCTACACACCCAAGAAATGACATCAACCACAGACCAAAGAAACAATTCCATCCAAGTTTAGCTTAGCAAACAGAGGAGTTTATAAGGCCTATTTTCAGGAGTGTGAGGGAGTGCTGCTTAAAGGAACATGAAAGTTCAAAGTCAGTCATACCGCTAAAAAGACCTTTAAACTGAGACTGTGCTTTTATTTCCTGGCTATGCAGACCCAAATAATCATGCAGAAACTATATTAATTATAACATTCTTTGACTAATAGCTCAGGCATATTCCTAGCTAGCTCTTACATCTTAACTTAACTCATTTCTATTAATCTATGTATCGCCACAAGGCTGTGGCTTACCGGTAATGTTCTGGCATCTTTCTCCTTTGGCAGTTACGTGGCATCTCTCTGACTCTGCCTACCTCCTGTCTCTATCTCTGTTTGGATTTCCAGCTTGACTTTACTCTGCTAAGCCATTGACCAAAACAGCTTTATTCATCAATCAATAAAAGCAACATGTATACAGAAGGATATCCCATATCAAAGATACTCCAGCTTATTTTACAATTCACCAAAGCAGTATCTCTGAAGTTTTTTTTTTTTTTTTGCATTATTTACAGGCAGCTTAGTTGGCCAGATTACCCAGCAAATGTTACCACTTAGATAACATTGGAAAGGGATCTTTTCAACTCTATGACTTTCAAGAGCTTCTGTGCCTCATAAATTCTGTGTGCTTCCTGAGCTTAGTAAGTTTCCTTTGCCTCCTGAGTCTTAAACTTCCTTCTAGGAGGGAATATTTCCTTTCAGAAGCAGTTTCATGACAGTTAATGAATTTTATTTCTCAACACTTTTCATAAACATATCATAGAATGAAATATATATATATACATATATATATATGCCTTGTATTTTGTTGTAAAAGGAAATGTTTGGGAGAAATTTATGATTATTTACTATTTATGATCCAATCAATGACAAGTCTTATATAGATGAGTTCACACAACATATAAGAAGCAAGTTTAGGCTGTCATTTATGTGATGTGTCATCAGTGAAATCAAAAGAATACCTGCCACATAAAATTTGAGAGTAAATCATACCCTTAAAATAAAGGGGTAAAATTTTCTTTATGTCTAGGACAACTACGGTGTAGTATTGAACTTTGAGGAGACTAATGAGCATCAGCTCTATCCTGAACACCTGCACTGACTACAAGAGGAACTAGGTTACATTCATTTCTTCCCTGTTCCCCACCTCTCAAAAACGGAAAAGGAATATTGTAGGTTGCAAGAAATTCAGAAAACACAGAGGGAACCAGTTCTCCATTACTGCATCTCATAACAGGCAAGACTTCATAACATAAACCAAGAGTTAACATCACCTCTCTTTACATTCCCTGATCTCTTAATTTCCTGGGTATGGATTTTAGAAGCAAATAGTAATTTTTAAAGTTAATTTTTCACTGATATTACTACAGCCTCGTTATCTTTCCAGAACTCATTTCATTGTCTTTCTTTTTAAAATTTTAGCTACAATGTTCCGTCTGCTGTCACTGAACTGGAATGTACCCAAAATGTAAAGCAAGTCCTATAGGGAATTGCCTCGAAGAATCCTTTGCATGATAAACAGCAAATGACCAAATGAGTTTAAACTCCTTTCAGTTACAACTGGGGGGAGGCATATAAGAAAGAATTTAAAGAGGAATACTTCAGAAATCTCTGCGTTTTCTCAACCTTTGCCAATCCAGTGAAGGGTACTGATGAACAAGGACACTTCACATTGCATGGCTGAGTGACCTGAAATTTTCCTGGGGTGAAGGGCTGAACAGCAAGGGACACAGAGAAGCAGCTCCCTGAATTGTGTTTTCCCATCCAATGCTTGCACCAAGAGTGTTTTTTGTCTGCCAACCCAGTTGGTACAAACAGAAGTACACTCCCCTTCTGCTGTATATAAGGAGTAAAAGAATTCGAGATCCAAACAGCAATTTTTGGATATCAGTGCATAAGGTCTCTCACACTCCTGAAATTAGACCTTATAAACCCCTTTGCTCACCAGGCTAGACTTGGGTAGAATTTTGGTCTCAGTACATAAGAAATGATATCACTGACCATACATCTATGTTTTGAGGACCTATGTCATGCCAGGGCTCATAATAGTAATTACTGAATAAATAAAAGTGTAAATAGAAATGAACAACCCAATCTCAGGAAAGGAGACAAATACTGATAAATGAGCATAGATAGTACTTCATAGTTGCAATTATAACTGGGACTATGAAGCTTCAGAATAAGGTGTGTGAGGGTCTGTGCACCATGAATTATTTATTTATTTATCTATTTATTTATTTATTATGTATACAATATTCTGTCGGTGTTATGCCTGCAGGCCAGAAGAGGGCACCAGACCTCATTACAGATGGTTGTGAGCCACCATGTGGTTGCTGGGAATTGAACTCAGGACCTTTGGAAGAGCAGGCAATGATTTTTTTTAATTTTTTAAGAGTTTATTTTTTTATTTTTCCATTCAAAATTTTCCACTTCCTCCCCTCCTCCCATTCCCCTCCCACTTTCCCACTCACCCTCCTCCCTCCCCTTCCATCCTTAAGAGAGGGCAAGGTACCCTGCCCTGTGGGAAGTCCAAGGCCCTCCCCCCTCCATCCAGGCCTAGGAAGGTAAGCATCCAAATAGACTAGGGTCCCAAAAAGCCAGTACATGCAGTAGAAACAGGTCCCAGTGCCATCATCATTGGCTTCTCAGTCTGCCCCCATTGTCAGCCACATTCAGTGAGTCTGGTTTGATCATATGCTCATTCAGTCCTGGTCCAGCTGGATTTGGTGAGCTCCCATTAGATCAGGCACACTGTCTCAGTGGGTGGACTAACCCCTCATGGTCCTGACTTCCTTGCTCATCTTCTCCCTCCTTCTGCTCTTCAACTGGACCTTGGGAGCTCAGTCCATTGTGGGTCTCTGTCTATATCTCCATCCATTGCCAGACGAAGATTCTATGGTGATATTCGAGATAATCATCAGTGTGATGTGGGGCAAGGCCAGTTCAGGCACCTTCTCCTCTGCTGCCCAAGGACCTAGCTGGGGACATTCCCGTACCACGAATTTTTTGTGCAGTAGGGTGCCCACATGATCTTGATCTGAGACCTGAGGGTGATAAGAGGGTTACTGCTTCAGAAGAGGTAGCAATTGGTTTCACTGAAGTTGCAAGAAATGGTTCTGTGCAGAAAGTCCTCTGAAGGAGGGAGCATCCCAAACTTTGTAGGTGAAGAAAGCCATGCTATATGCAGCAAGAAGGAAAGACTGGATGAAACTGCACAGTTTGCTGTGTAGGCAGGTGTTGCAGAGTTTTGTTTTGATAATTATTAAGAAATTTAAAAATCAATTTAGGCTTTTGAAAATGTTATAAAAGAAATACAGAGTTCCTATGTCTCATTCATTAAGACTCCCCTAATGTTATGAATTATATCCACTATGATGTCTTTAACAAGAATAAGAAATGAATTGTGTTACAATGTGATTAATTACATTGGAGAAGCTGCTTGAATTTTGCCCATCTTCCACCATAGTTTCTTGTCTGCAGCAAGATCATATTTGGGTATGCTGTGCTCTAGTCATCAGTTGTCATAGTATCTATCAATATGTCTCTGTTTTTATAGTTATATGTACATATAAACCAATTTTAAACAAATATAAATGTGATATTTTATAAAGAATAAAATGATGAAAATATATTCTATGCTAATCAATTCACTAGGAAGATATAGTAACTAAAATGTTTATGCACTAATAGAAAACCTTCAAATACATCTAGGAAATGGATGTAAAAGGAGAAATAGCTATATTTAGGAACAGTAGTATTTTATTTATAAAATATTTATTTTAATAGCTGATATAGGACAGAAGCAAAGACATTGAGAACATAATACTTTATAAATCAAATATATCTGTTAGAATATTACACTCACAATCTTTCTGAAACATTGATTAAGACAAAATACAATCTTCGCCATAAAGTAAGGCTTAATAAATTTCAAATGATGGAAATCACGCAAAGTACTTTCTCTGACAATGAAAGTATTAGATTATAAATTAACTACAGGAAGATATCTGTAATTCCAATTATCCAGAAAGTGGAAACGTTAGTTTATATGAATTGCAGGTAACAGATAAAATATGAAGCTGAATTAAAATATTATGATGAATGAAAAAAAGATAGCAAGACTATGCTGAATGCGTCTAAAGTAACACTCCCACACACAATCCTCTCATTAATGACGTGATAACATCAAAGGAATGACAGCAAATTTCAAAAATAGCCTGCGTCTTCCCAAATTAACTCAACTCTTCACTCTGAATGTCTAACAAAAGATGCAAGTGAATAACAGGCATAAATACTAATTATTCCAGTTCTAATGCCTTACAAGCTGTGCCAAGTAATTAGGCAAAATGTAAGAACATCTAAAAATTCAGACAGAAAGCAGTACATGGTCAAGAGACAAAGTAATCAGCAGAGCCAAGTTGATGATGATAGTGAAATTCCAGATAAGTGTTTGAAACAAACCGTTATTGATGTGTTCAATACTCAAGTAGAAGAAACTGATAAAAATGCAACAATGAATGAAGAATTTAATTAAATTAAATTATGAAATCAAAACCATAAGAAAATTTTAAAAAAAGAAGAAACCTAAGAGATAAAGACTATCCAAATGGTGATGAAGACTCATTCTGACAGACTTGCACAGACATACAAAAACATTGTGAAGAATCTGGAATCTTGAGTTCTTTGTATATTTTGGAGATCTGACCTCTGTCTAATGTGGGGTTAGTGAAGATCTTTTCCCATTCTGTAGGCTGTCGTTTTGTCTTGATGACTGTGTCCTTTGCTTTACAGAAGCTTTTTAGTTTCAGGAGGTCCCATTTATTAATTGTTTCTCTCAGTATCTGTGTTACTGAGGTTATATTTAGGCAGTGGTCTCATCAAAAGAACAAATAACCCAATAAAAAAAGGAGTACAGACCTAAACAGAGAACTCTCAACATGAATCTAAAATGGCTGAAAGACACTTAAGGAAATGCTCAACATCCTTAGTCATCAGAGAAATGCAAATCAAAACAACTCTGAGATTCCATCTTACACCTGTAAGAATGGCCAAGATCAAAAACACTGATGACAACTTATGCTGGAGAAGTTTTGGGGTAAAGGGAACATGCCTGGATTGCTGGTAGAAATGCAAGCTGGTACAGCCCCTTTGGATGTCAGTGTGGCAATTTCTAAGAAAATTAGGAAACAACCTTCCTCACGACCCAGTAATACCACTTGTGGGTATATATCCAAAGAATGCTCAATCGTGCCGCAAGGACATGTGCTCAACTATGTTCATAGCAGCATTGTTTGTCATAGCTATAACCTGGAAACAATCTAAAGCCCCTCGACCATAGAATGGATAAGGAAAATGTGGTACATTTACTCAATGGAGTACTACACAGCAGAAAAAAATAATGACATCTTGAATTTTGCAGGCAAATGGATGGAGCTAGAAAACATCATTTTCAGTGAGGTAACCCAGACCCAGAAAGACAATTATCACATATGCTCACTCGTTAGTGGTTTTTAAACATAAAGCAAAGAAAACCAGCCAACAAATCACAAACCCAGAGAACCTAGACCACAATGAAGACCCTAAGAGAGACACACATAGATCTAATCTACATGGGTAGTAGAAAAAGACAAGATCTCCTGAGTAAATTGGGAGGATAGGGACCTTGGGAGAGGGTTGAATGGAGGGGAGAGATAGGGAGGAGAGCAGAGAAAAGTGTAAAGCTCAATAAAAGTCAATAAAAAAGAATCTGGAATCTATACATTTGTGAACAGGAAGATTTAGCTAGCTGAAACACAAAGCGGGAAAATGGCGAAACAAAAATTAAAATAGAGCCTACTAAGTTGGAATACAAAATCTAATGGTTTAGCATCTAATTATTCCATCAAAGAAAAGAGAAGTAATAGGGCAGATGAAATATTTAAAGAGATAATGGCTGAGAACTTTTGAAAGTTAAAAACTTCATCAAAACACACAAGTGAAACATTTAAGGACCAACAAGGAGGGTTAAAAAGAAAATAAAATATATGTACCTATCTGGTGTAGAAGGTCCTTCTGCATTTGTGTTGTTTTCATTGGTTAAATAAAGAAGCTGCCTTGGCCTTTTGATAGGGCAGGACTTAGATAGGCAGGGAAAAGAGAACAGAATGCTGGGGAGAAGGGAAGTGTGGCAGACGCCATGTTTCTCCTGCCTGAGATGGATGCTGGTTAGGATCGGTTAGCCATGATCTCATGGTAAACACAGATTAATAAAAATGGGTTAAATTAAGATGTGAGAGTTGGCCAAGAAGAGGCTAGATACAATGGGCCAGGCTGTTTTTTAAATGAATACAGTTTCTGTGTAATTATTTCAGGTATAAGCTATCTGGGCAGACGGGAGCCAGGCGGGACGGAACAAGAGCCCCACGCTCCTCACTACTACACCCATCCCAAGATCAGACACTTCATATTCATTATTTCAAAGACACTGATTTTTTTAAATAACAAAAAAAGCATGTACACGTAGATAACACTGAAGAGACCCAGCAAAAAGTATTTCTATGTAAATTCTTTTGTGTGTATTTGTAACAACAATGGTTAAATAAATCTGTATTTAGGAGAAAAGGCTGCAATGGGCGAGAAGAAATGATGCAACTATACTTTAAAACATATTTAAAATGTAAAAATGTAAGTGAAGTGAAATAACCACTTTTAGAGAAAAGCAATATAAAAAATGATTTATTTGGTAGCAGAAGTTAATTACAAAAACCTATCTTATAAATGGCATTTAAGAACACACAAATAAATTAGATAAAACTATATCGCCACACAAAAAAATTTAATGTTGAAAGGCAACTTGGATACCTAAGAGCAGAAATGAATAGGAGTGGGTTACAGAGGGAATTTTAAAAAAATGTGTGAAGTAGTGAAGATGACATCTTGATTGCGGTAATGGTTTTCTAAGTATATAAAGGTATCAAAATTAGTAAATTATACAATTTAGCCTATACTTACAGAGTTCATTTTACATCAATTATGCTTTGATAATCTCATGAAAAAAGAAAAGGTGTGTTCTATTACAGATCAATATATAAATAAAATAGCACTGTTTCTTAGTCAATAAATCTTTTAATTGATACTTTTGGAAATGGATTTTGAAATATTGAATTAAGAAAACAAAAACCTAACCTAAATATGCACATTTATAATTGTTCTTTGTTTCTGTACCATGCAAAATTTGAAAGTCTAATGGCTATGAACAAGATATATAATTAAAGACAACAGTAACAAAAAAATATGTGATTTGAGAAAAGGTCAATTCCCAGGACATTATTTTGCTGATGCAAGGAAACTGTGAACCATATTAGTTTTTTCCTATCTTCTGCCCATATATTAAAGTTGCCAGGAATCTAATGCTTAGATGTAGTTGAGTTATAAATAGAGCAAGACATCTTAATGTCTTCTGTTGTATCTCATCTCTTTTACAATGTGAGACTCTATGTCTAGCGCATGGGAGCTTAACCAGGGTTAAGCTCTCTGTCAGCATGGACTATGAAGTTTAAAATAAAAATCCAGAAATGTACCCAAAGGAAGTATCAGTCAGTAAGGCTCACATTTTGATTGCACACCTGTCTTTATATCATTTTCACCTCTCCAACTCCTATCATTACCCCCCATCCTTCCCAAATTTATGACATCCTTAATATGTGTGATTAAGGACCTACTGAGTCCATTTACTGTTGCTCAGATGAACATATGTTGAGGACTGCCATTTTCCTAAACTAATGTAACTTATAACTTTTATAAATGTGTATATTTATACCCACAGGTAACTATAGCTGTTACCTATTATCAAAGAAGCTTCTTCTAACCATAGTTGGAGCTGATTACAAATATGCACAAGTGATCAATATAGAGAACGGGTGACTCTGTGGTGGCCAAGCCAACTGATCCACCTACAATGCAACCTCTACACCTAAGGCTCAGGAACATCGTGGGAGAAGGGACAAAAAGATTGATGGGAGCCCGAAGACTCAGATGTCTTCCGTGAGATAGTACCTGCTCAATAAGACAGAGAAGCTGCACAAATAAAATCTCAACAATATGGTTGCTTAAACAAGACCTGCACAATGACAAGAAAGCTGAGATGACTACATGGATGGGAGAGATTTCACAAGATACCTGCATTTCTTTTAAGTCCCATTGTATTTGACAGAGATCATTTGCTCTTGCAAGTTCAAGGATCTGAAACCATGCTGTCTGTGATCACAGAGATGATTATCTGTGCTAAAGACTTCAAAGAACTCTAGAGAATTGTTGATTGTAAGTGGAAGAAACACAAGGTAAAACAAGTGTTGACTGAAAACATGGGGTGTAAAATGCATAGCTAACACTTAAAGATTTAGAAAAGGGGCAAGATATTTTACTTTGGAATACTTATTTAATTCACTTTTTATAAAATTGTTCCATCATAATGGTTTTACTTTATTAAAACAGAATTTTCTCCCTCCCTCCGTCTCCCTCCCTCCCTCCACATCACTCCCTTCCTCCCATATTCCATATTACTAGTTCTCACTCCATCAAATAAATCCATGGGGAGTTTGGTTCTATGAAACATCAAGTCAATATGACAGCATCTTCATTTATCTGTGAATACTTGTCTGGCATTGGACAAGTAAATAATAAGAGACACTTTGAAGGTTAATTTTATTTATTTTTATTCATAATTTTAAAAAATGCAATCTGATTCTTTGGGTTGTTCATTATTTGTAGAAAAACTTCTCCCAGATACCCCCAAGGTCCTAATTCACCCCTATAACTGAATTCTCTCTTTTTTGTGTGTGATTATTTCTTATACTGTTTTTCTTTATACTTCTGTTTCTATGCTGTTTGCATATTCAGCATAAGAAAGACTCCTTGTTCATGACACTACAAAATGAAAATCAGTCACTACTTTGGAAGACACTGTTTGCCTTTTTCCCCAGAAAAATTTCACATTCAAGTAGGAAAAGATTTTTGGCATATCTTATGAAAGTAAAATAAAATGTCTGTTATTGATATTTCTTCTTTTTGTTCTGTAATAGATTTCAGTTCATTTGCTTTAACTGCGTATCTCATTTTTATTCAAACAACTTTTATTTCTCACTTGCTTTATGATGATTGTTGAGGATTTCTATGCTACGCCATGCATGTTTGTTTAAAAATAGCTCACTCCTGTTACTGAATATACCAACAATGCGCAGCACATTCTTATTTTTCTGGCTACTTCTATTCAAAATGATATTCATGATATTTGATGGACCATTTCTTGTATTTATCCAAGCTTATGCCTCTTCATTGTTCAGTACATTGTTGAATATACTACATTTTAATCCTATATTTAAATTTATGATAAACAACAGAAAGAAGAACCATTGATATTTATTGACATTTGTCTTTCATACCTTGTGCTCAGCAATTTACATGTAACCTACAAATTAATTCCCACTAGAATCTATAAAAAGGCCTATTTTATTGTATTGACATGATAGTAGTGTTTCTTTTTAATTATTTAAGTTGATATTCATTGCATTTATATATTAAATTTTAGTCATTTTCAATCCCATATAAAAGACTGCTCCTACATTATATTGCATTATATTTGTGGACATGAACAGCTACTTTAAGTCAGTCCCTGAAAACTCAAAACCCAGTTACTCTTCCTTCTTTACCCACCTCTAAAAGTGGATGTCAGGATTTTGCTTCTGTGTTCCACTCCTATAGGGACAAACAGATATTCCCAACAGCTGCAACCGACGCCTCACTTTGACAACAAATGACATCATTTTGCTGCATAAAGCAGAACGGCATTTTGAACACATCCCAACAGATGCTTTTGGGCTTGTTTGGTGTCCTTTCTACAGTATTCTGGTGTTCTTCCCTTCTTGACTCTTTCATTGCAGCAAAAAAAGTCCTACAACCACAGGCTTTCCTAAAATTTCAGACGCAGCAGACACCAGTTAGTTACCAATACAGTTGCCATATTTAGAAAAAAAATGCATAGGAGGATGCATAGTTAAATAAGAGTTTTAGTTGAGAAACAAAGACAATTAAAGCACTTGTATGCCGTTATAAAATATTTGAGACAGCTAATGCTAAACACTACAGTAGTATTGTAAATTCAAACTTCACCAGGTAGCCTCTATTTGATCTGATAATTCTAGTCTTCTTGAGTTCTCCTTTTGATGAAATATAACCCTTCATGTCTGAGCAAGTAAAAATATGAGGCATAATCACAAAATTTGTTGTGCTTGTTTGTACAAAAAGGATGTTTAAAGTCTACAATGAAAAATATTCCTTTTCCTCCTCCAGAAACCCTTTCCTTAAATCTGTTCCCAGATAATTTTGTGGAGGGGAATGCCAAGGAATCAGTCATAGAACGAGTAAGTTATATAAGTAGAGAATCCACATTTTGTCCATGGAAGGGTACCCTCGTGAAGTAATATGACCCATCAAGCTTTCTGGATTGTATAAAATCTCATGGGGAGGCACTTCTTCCAGATCCAGCCTCTTTTCCTTTTTCACATGGTTGCATCTTTGACAAAAATCTGAGAAAAACAGCTTGATGAAGACGGTCAACTCACTTCCAAGCAGCTACCAGGATCCCCCAGGGCAGAATTTATTCTCCTTTTTCTAAGCATAAAATTGATAAAGATTAAGGGAAAACAACGAGGGTCCTAGAGTTGGACATCATTAACCTCTTTGTGGGAATATCTCCAAATGCGTGGCAGCAAATGACAGTGAGGCCGTTTGGGATAGCGCAGTTACTCAAAGTTAACATCCTACTTGATGCAATCTATTTAAAACTTTATCGGGAGCTTAGATTTTTTTTCACTCCCCTATAATTTAGAAGGCAGAACAGAGAGACAGTTTGTTCTTAAAACAATGCAAGTGTGAGCTCCTGCAATGTTGACAGACCAACTTTCCTTCTGTGGAATAAAGTAACTCCTTTGACATAAGCAAGCAATCTGTAACCCTAGGTCAATGATCAAGAGTTCACAGAAGCTTGTGCTTAGTTCCAGACCTTTAAAAACTGGTGAAGTGATTGTCATAGAAGGAATAGAGGATAGAACATAAGATGCAAACAGAAGTCTGACCCCTGGTTTCCCATTCTGCCATCCATGTTGGTATGGCCTTTGGTAAGTCTCTCCCATCTTGGAACTGCAGTGCCCTTTGCCATGAAGTGCTGAGGGTTGACTAGAGTGTTGTACAGATTCCCTTTGAAAACAGAAGTCTAAGGCATTTTACATTAGCTCTTTGTTTCCCCTGGGATGCTCATGTTTTGTTCAATTCTTCCAGCTAAGCTGCTGCCTGAGCAATCGTCATAAATCACAGGGTTCACTGACTCGCTAACAACTCCTTTAGAAATCTTTATGCAACAAACCAGGCTAAGAAATATCAAGGGTTGCTGCCATAAGGGACCTCTGGGAAGAAAGGTAAGAATGCATAATTCTGAAAACAACAAACCAAAGCAAAAGGCACTGGGGTATAAGAGAGAAAAGGGAGAAAGGGGAAATTTATCAGAATGAACTGTGCAGATAATCTGAGCAAAGCTTGAATAGGAGAAAATGGAGAAATGTGACTGCAGGATGGGGTGAGCTTGAGGTGCTTTTGTCCCGCATGGGGGTAAAGATGTGATGCAGCCGGAGACTGGAGCAAGATTTCAGCACCAGGAAAGAGCAAACGGAGGTGGCAGCAGCAGAACTGAGTTCACTCTTTTGGCAATCAGAGGGCTCTGAGCTTTTCCCAACATTTTTGAGGAATAAATAAGCACGAATTCTCATATGCAACAGCTTTTTATCCACTGGTTGTTGAATTATATGACAGAAGAAAGGGAGGTTAAGGTAACAAGTGGAGTAGAGTAATTGGGTAGTTGTTCCTATGATGGAGTGGGAGAAACTAGTCATCTGGAAGTGAGGATGCTGAGGAAATTATGGGGGAGGAGAACAGTGATGTGTGCTGAGCCTTCCTGGGAAGCATGAGAAATAGCAGCAGATGCAGGGACTCTCCACTGAGTAAGAGAAAACTCTGGGTGGTGAATGCAGAGAGATTGAACTCTCACTTCCCATTGGCAGAACAAAAAAATATGCAGCTTGACGGACACTTGGGCTTAGATTTCATTCCCCCCACATTGGCCATTGAATAGGGAGGTTCTTCCTCAAACTCTGTAGAGACACAGGCTTATTCTGAGCTTCTGTAACAGCTGACAGTATGACAAGGAGATTCTTTTTGATACAACACAAGCATGAACACATGGTCTGGTCATGAAAACGATGTCTTAGACTTCCTTCCACTATTATCACCCAGTAAAAATATTTATCACTTTATTTTCATTTTTCTGAGCATATACATAGGTCATGTTCTTATCAGATCAAGAAAAAAGGGGAATAGATTAAAGTTTAAACTGGCAATTTTATGATGTAGACATTCTTTGTAAAAAAGAAAAGTGTCTTTTATTCTAATATAGCCTCTCTAATTTTTGAATATGCACAGCCCTTGGAACTAAGGATGCTGGGTATTCAACAATATTTTCCATAAGAGTGCTTGAATTCAGACCTATCTGAGTGGTCCACCCTAACCCTCATGGTGCTGGAGTTTATGGAGCCTTAGTTCCTTTCGATGTAGTTCCTCTGATAACCGTATGTCACAAGCAGTAATGACTTCCAAAGACCCTTCATGGATCTCTCATAATATCTGAGAATAAACATAAAGGACCAAGAGAAGATGGTTTAGGGATTCATTGTGAAATTTGTAATTGAAATGTATCCATTTATCAGGAGTATAGCTGTTTTGTGTAGATTCAGATAGATACACCAAAGGTCCATTTGCCCCCTTTTCATGGCCAGTAAGTACAGCTGTTTGATACTATTGCTTTCTTAAGGTTGTAATAGTGGTTAGAGTGTCATCATTCTACCATATCTTGTTGCAATGATTGTAGCCTAATCCATTTTGTTCCTGTTGAACTCAGGAAGATTATGGTTTTCTCCACTTGGATGCACATGATAGATTAATTTCTAGAAATTCCAACCACATTTTCTTCGACTGTAACCATCTCAAAAATACAAAACGTTGCCAGATTGGGGAAAGTGTTCATTGTATGTAATGAAGGTAGCCTGAATAATAATTGACATTCCCTTACAATGATTTCTAGGTGTTTCTTAAATACTTAATGGGAAACAGTTACTTTTCTGTGTATGGTGATACTTTGTGTATGGTTTTCCAGATGCTAGGCAAAGTCATGCTGCATTAGGTAGGGAGCAGACATCTTGCAATGTCTGTAGTCTGTAACATTTGCATCATTTTAGACATGTTAAGAAGAAGATAGTCATATGGATTTTAATGGCTCCCATGCTTTTCCTTAGGGAGACCTGGATGAAGGTCTCCAGGTAGGGCACCAACAACAGACCAAAGAAACCATTCCAGCCGAGTCTTGGTGAACCATCAGTGAATTCAGTGGGGATACTTACAGGAACATGGCTGAAGAGTTACCTAAAGCAACCTGAGTGAATAGACAGTTGCAGTGCTAAAAAATCCAACATTACATGGGTAACAGTGACGAAAAGCACATCGCTGGCAGCACACAGCTTGCAGGCAGCTCCACTGAGGAGTTTCTTTTCTTCAGTAATAGTTTTCTGCTTATTTGATATCGGAGAATAGCCTTGCGGGCCTTATATCGTGAGATTCCATATTCTTAGGAGTCTCTTCCATCCAGGAGAAAACGTCCAATTTAGTTTTTTCATTCAGTTATTGTACAAAGTCCTGTATTTCCCTAAAGCATTTCCATGTAGCCATTATTGTTATTCATCCCCTTCCTCTTTTGTCCCTCCATTCCCTTGTCCCTCTGTTGTATTCTTGCTGGTCATTTCCCCCCAGCAGATCACTGCTTTATGTCATTTTAGAGAAAATAGCTAGACTACAGCATGTGTGGCTTAGTGGGGAAAGAACAAGCAGAGGCGGGAAAATCCTATACGAAGGTTTGTAAAAGTAATATTTCTGGAAGTCAACTTGAAGACAGTGTAGATTGAGTAAAACAAAGGTTGATCCACATCACAGTTTCAGGAAAGGGTTCTGTCTGATGAATTCAGAGTCTGAGTCAACACCATTGGCTCAGACAGTTCCACCTTTCACCGTCATGAGCCTGTACTGATCCCCTGCCCATGATGGAGAGCTGTTTACCGGAAGCAGGAACTCCACGGGACCTACCCAGGGTGAACACTCAGTGATGTGCAGCAGAGCTGATAATCTCAGATATGCAATTTCATAGGGTGTTATGATCATCGTATTGCTCATTCCCGGGTAAAAACATGTTGTTCTATAATATTTTGCATCTGAATATCACTAATCACTCCCAGTTTTATTGACTATGATACTGAAGTGAGCCAAGTACTAAATTTAATGTGCACTTAAAAAACAAATCAGCTACCATTAGTAGTTAAATTTCCCTTTTCTGTTTATACATAGACTCATAAAGACAAATCTCTATATAATGTAAAATGTATTTTTGGAATAGTAAATATTTTGCACTATCTTCTATTGAAATTTAGATGTTACATGAGAAAGTTATATTGACATGTCATTGACATCTCTATAGTAACAGGACCAATCAGTGATTGCCAGAGACAAGATTTCTTGAGACCTGGGGCACAATGATTACTGTTTCCTGCAGTGTTTATTAAGACCTTCACAAATGAATCTTAAAAACAATAGTTTCTGTTCATTAAACTTTCCACTTCTTTCAACAACATAGCAGGACTTCTGGGTTTTAATCAAAGAGAGATGTCTGGTCTCTTAATTAAAGAAACCAAGTTTTCAATAATATCTGAATAATCCAGAAATCTATGTGCAAAACATAATAGTTCTGTGAACTTAATATGTAATTATTAGAAGCATGAACACAACCATAACAATAGAGAAAGTCTGAGTTTGTTGTGTATTCTGCCATAGTATGGCTCATACCCTCAAAGGAGTCATATTAACTGGCCAATATTCAGATTCTTTATTTAGGAAAAGCTTTTTATATGACTTCTTCATATCGTTTCTAGGAAGATCAATTGAGTTATGATATCCAGTGCAGGGACTGAGCATCTATGAGATCACACTGGAAACTAGAAATTGAGATTGCAAAATAAATTATTCATAGAGCTTATTCTTGGTATGCTAACATTCCTTTTTCAAAGGAACTGAATAACTTCCTGAAAGCTGCTCTGTATTGTCTTCAAGTAAAACTATGTAGAATTATTCTATGTACATAATTAACCTGTAGAAAAGTTATCTAACCTCCTACTCATTTACCTGTTCAACAAATGTTAATTGAGCACCTTCCAGGCATCGTTTTAGAATGCAGACATTTAATAGCTAATAAAAGTGGAACAAAATTATATAAAGTCCCTATCCTCTGAGCTTTACATTCCACCTAAATCTTAGCTTGTGCCCTACTATACACTCCCAGGAACACGGATTATGTAGTCAAGATTTGTATAAAGGTAGTTTCATTAAGCACTGATATATGTGAGTCAGAGAAAGGGTAAAGCAGGCTTGGTAGAGCGAAATATTAAGCTGATGCTGACTGAAGAGGAACAAGAACCTCAGCAAACCCCAGATGTAACTCCAGAACTGTTCAACCTTTCCATCAGTCAGTTATGAGAAGTGGGCTGAAGATGCTCCTATCCAGGTGCAGTTTCCAGTGGAGTGGAATTTATAAACTGGGAGCTGAGGGCATGCACTATTCCATGCATCTTGGGGAAAGAATGTCTAGCTCTCAAAGTTTTTCTGAGCTGTCTAGTGTCATGTAGGATAACAAACAGATGCCCAGTATCTCTTTTCAGATGCAATGGAGAACAATCAAACACAGAAAAACACGATGAAGCTTTCGGGGAAAAGAAGGGATTTTATGCAGCAAAGTTTCTCTTGAGAGATTCCCAAAAGAAATGAGAAAGAGAAGCATAAAGAGGCAAAGAGAGCGGCATCTGCACAATCTTGGAGGCAGGAAATTTTAAATGCAACAAGTGAAACAACGATTTACAAGGAGTGAAGTAAGAGATCTGATGGGTCATATGAGCCATCCTTCAGAGCCATACTTCTCTAATGTTACCTAATTCCTTATTGTTCCCCGTCCCTGTGGGCGAGAAACCAGTAAGAAGGGATGACTAAACTCTAGTACTGTAATCGTTCAATTCTCTTTAGCTGAGTATAAGATGCTACACAATGGGCTTTTGAAAAGAGTTGAGCTATCAAATCTGTGTATTCATTTTACAGGGATTAAATCAGAGTTCTAATCTATCCCAGCTCATTATATCATTTGGGCAATGCAAGGCCAATGAATAGCCACAGAATAAGATAGATGAAATGGGCCTAATTGAGCCACCATTTGTCAATTTTTCATTAGTTCTCTTAATTAGAACTTGGTGAACGAGACTCAGACAGTCTCCTATATGAGTCAATTAACTCCACAGACACTGAGGAATTGTGTGATCCAAACTTGACTTTCAGTTCAGTTCACCTCAAAATATCCTTTTTAATGATAGATCATGTACAAAACACAATGCTTTACATCAAGTATACTAAGATAATCAATATACAGTTCATGCTTGCAAGAATATTACAAGAGATTTAGAGGAGAAGAAAATTTAGACCATGGGGGCTCATTCTGGTAAGCTTTGTGGAAATGCAATAGCTGGTCATCAATTATTAAATTGCCTTTGAACACAAGGATAAGGCAAGTGAATTTAAGGCAATCCATCAATACTACTAAAGTTTTAAGTTTTTAGAATGTTCCCTGATCAGCCTTAATGGTGGGCCCAAAATATCATATCTATTTGTGTGTTTGTGTATTATTTTGCACAAATACCAATTATCATGGTTTAAAATATGTCCCCATATGTCCTAATATATATATTGGAGTTTTAGCACCCAGTACCCGGAATGTAGAACTTTGGAGTTCATGTATTTGCCAACTTCAAAAGAAATCATTAAGATGCATGCTAGTCCATTATGACCGACACACTACAAACAGGGCAGATTTGGGGAAAGTATCTACTAAAGAAGAAATGCCATGAAAACATCAAGCCAACCATCTGCCTACACACCCAGGAGAGAAGCCTAGAATGAGTCATTTTCTCATTTCTTGGAATGAACTAAATCTGCCAACCTGTCTGTTAGTGTTCTCTGGTTCTTAAGAACTTGAGGCTATGTGTTTCTGGTCTTCAGACACCCAGTTTGTGTACCATGTTATAGTAGCCATAGCAGAGAAATGCACTTAAGTTTAAATGCACTTTCAAATAATGCCTTCTTGCATAAACGATTACGAGCTAATGCAATGGTTGATCTTTGCTCATGTAGTTATCGAGCTCACATGGAAATAAGAGGTTCAAAAGTGCTCATTTTAAAGACTGGAGTCGACAAATTTAGCAAATTAATATTAAATGTATGCATTAAAAAGGGAGCTTAGTATCAGCCGATCTCAGAATTACTTGGATAACTGAAACGTAGAAAAAGCTCGAAGGGAATGCAGGGTAAGAAAACCTCTATATTGTGTTTATGACCCTAGATGGTTCTGCTTCCTGGCTTTCTGAAGTAGTTAGTTCTTATTGCCATTCTTTTTCAACACTCTTGCCAAGACTCTAGTCAACCATTCACTTTGTGTTTGCCTGCTTTCAACAGTTTCTTAGTCCTTATCATCAGGCACCACTGCCTAATGATTAGAAATCGGGTAACACAGTCTAGAAGGTTCTATGTAAAATAAGAGAAGATGCTCTTCATAAGTGCCTAAGGAATTACAATAAAGACATGTCTTGTATTTTTAAATATCTTGTTTTAAAGCAGAGAAGATAATCCTTTGCTCGTCTACTTTTCATGGTAAGAATGTATCCATTGTCTAGATGGTGCTGAAAGTTTGGTTTTATGAGTAGACTACTATGGCTCTTCCTTGGTCCTAAAACATCCCAGCAGGGGTAGAAATGTGTGCAAGCATGTGCATACTTCAGGTTTGTCCTGTGTTAATAGAATGGATCTTTTAAAATTCTTTTATTATTTTGTATGTGTGAGTATTGTGATTGCATATATATGTGTGTATTGTTATACCCAGTTCACAGAGTCCCCCCAAAATCAACTAGGAAACTGAGTCCTGTATGTAAAAGCAAAGAACCTTTATTCTTACACAAGTTTGCAAACTCGGACTCTACATGTGTCCAATGTATGGAGTGATCTGAGAGCCTCTGAGCTCCGTTGGGGTTGGGTTTTTGTGGTCGCAAAGGTGGGATGAGGAATTTTTAAGTTTTAGCACCCATGATTGGCTCACATTTGTCTAGGGCTGTCCTGGTGAAAAACGATGGGTGTGTGCTGGCAGATGATCCTACCTACAATGGTTGGAATGTTAGTAATTTCCTTTGGATGGTCTGTTTCTGGGTGGTGCCTGGGTGGTCTCAGTTTGTGGTCTTTCTGGAACCAGGGTAAATTACTGAGACTCAGCCCTCTATTGAGCTTGTCATGGCTGAGTCTTACATGTGCCACATGCACTTAGTCCTCTGGAGGCCAGAAGAGGGCATCAATCCTTGGAAGTGGAGTTACAGATGGTTGTCAACCACCCTGTCAGTGTTAGGAATCAAATCCTAATTCTTTGTAAGAGAAGTCAGTGCTTTTAACCACTGATCAATCTCTTCAGTCCCAGTGAAATGAATCTTTGATCTATACACACTCAATACTGGAACAACTTGTAAGGAAAAGAAAAGTATCCAATTTGGGAGAAGAGTATTATTCTTTATCCTTTAATTAAAATCATCTGAAATGGTAGTTAATAGAGTGAGATCTCTTTTGGAATTCTTACGGCATGGTGCATACACTATTTAAAACTGTGGTAGGGGCAGAACCAGAATCTATGGCATGTGTTTTGATCTGGATTCGACTGAGTCCCAACCTGCACCTGCTGTGCCCTCCCTGCCTGCCCTGTTGATCTTCTACTACATTCAGGCTCCCTAGGCAGTCTCTGCCTTGCCCACAGCTTCAATTACCACCTAGGAGCAAATGACTCACAAGGTTATATATCGAGCTTAGACCTTTATTTTGAGATCCAGATCTGTATTTTCAACTGTCTCCTTGTCAGCCCTTCTTGTTTGTCTCAAAGGTCCTTCAAACTCAATGCATTCAAAGTGATGCCTCCTCCTGAGAGCTTTGTTTGCTCCCAATGTTTCCAGTTGCCATGAGGGGCAACCCCATAGTAGGATATCATCCATAGAACCTCTTCTGCCAATCATATCTGGTCTTCATCAGGTTCCATAAAATGTTCTTCATCACATCTTTTGAAATCACAACCTAATTTTCACGTTCTTACCCATATCCAGAGCTGCCTCTGTTTATTATTTGACTCTGCCTTTAGCTGTGTTTATTTTTCTCCTTGTCCTTTCGACCCCTCCCACTCCTCCTCTCGGTGGTAAGAATGCACTTGTTGAAATCAACTGTATTATAGTCCTTCACTAGACTCACTTGAACTGTCCATGAGCCCCTGCTACTTTCGTTGACTTTCTCCTTCCTGCCTCCCTGATGCCACCTTTCATGAAGATTGTGGCTCTCCTCACTTCATTTGTATTATTTTTTTTTTTTGGATTCCTGTCTTCTCTCTTACCACAGAGCATTTGACTGCCTTTTTCTAACAAATCTTTCTTTTTAGTGCTCATCAGATTAATTTCTACTCATCTGTTTAATGTTAACACACATTTTATTGCGTCAAACAAATCAGTCTCAAATTTGCAAGCAGATTCAAATACCCCTACTGTGTATTTTTAGTAGACTTTTATTCCATTCCATAGTCATAGTTTTATTTTTTAAGTGAAACTGCGTGATTACTTACTTAATATTGTAATTTATTTTGCTTAACATTTTATTTTAGGTATGTTTCCTAGAATAAATAATATTGTGATTGCTTAATAAATGTTGTGTCAATAAAATATGAGCTAACAATTATTTATGGTCTTCTACTTATTGTCTCAATGTGAAATTTTCAGAACACTGGGTGGGAAAGATGGCTTAATGTGTAATGAACTTCCTGTACTTGTTCAAATCCACAGAATCCAGGATAGCACACGTTGTGTCCCAGTGCTACTATGGAGAGATAGAAGACCAAAACAAGATACTTGTCAAAAGCTCAAAGGGCAGCTAGACTGCTGTATACAGTTGCAAACAACAAAGAGAGACCATTTAAAACAAGATGGGACATGGGGACCAACCACCAAGTTTGTCATCTTATCTGCATATGTACAATATAAAAAGTGCATTCACACACAATAAGAGCATGCACACACATGAACATAAACATCATATACACAAACACATACACAAATGCTAACTTTGACTACAGAATAAATATGGTGCAAAATGACTATACCTAAACAATAATTTTAGAGATAGAAATAAATTAGTCTCTGATATACATGTCAAGGTAGATACTGGCTATAACATCTATCATATTTTAAGCTATTATCTTAAGAGGAAACGGGAAATATTAGGCAAGAAATAGAGAAGGATGACTAGCAATGTCCTGAACTAAGACCTATATCCAAGTTGGTTCAGAGTTGCTTGGCACTATCATGGGGGCACACATGCTGCCAGCTAAGAGCTTTTACTAGTTCTCTTTTCTCTATCGGAAGTTTTCTTCCACCATAACTTGACATTACTTATTCATCATATCATTTAGTTTCTGCATCAACTTCAGATTCTGGGTATTAAGCTTTCCTGATTATCTTTTCAAGTCAGAAGAGGATAATCTGTAAAGGAAAACAAAACTATTTCTTGCATAAATAGCCAAGTTTTATCCCATACTTTGACTTCATATTCATGTTTGCAAGCAGGAATTCCTCAGGTATCCACAGTGGGATTGCTGACATCCCAAAAGCTATTGTGAAATCAGAGGGAAAGAAGAACCTAAAAGGTTCTCATCCTGCTAAAAAATACTTAGTCCTGAGTCCCATCAGTACTACCCATGACTTAGAAACAGACATAATCAAATGATCCTATCCCATGACACCAAAGAGTGAACTATGAGCATTTGATAAACAGCATAATAGACCATCTTTGTTAGTTTTTTTTTTTTTGCCGGTAACTTTTATGGTAATTATTATCATCTGGTTGGTTTCTATCCTTATTAAATTTTATTTCTTTACTCTTTCTACAGGAGACCCATGGAGACAATACTCTATCCTGTTTCAACTGTATGTCTAGCATGTAGGCCATGAATGGCATAGAGGAGGCACTAAGTAAACACAATTTAGTAAATGAATGAATGAATAATTCATGGTGGTGATCTTAATTTCACCTTCCTCTGAGTGAGCATAGTTAGTATTTAATTCAGTATTACTGGTGGTCTATAAAGACAGGCCAAAAATAAGGACTGGGCAGAGAGACCTGGGAAAGGTAGTTCAGACTTGAAGAATTCACAGTAGCTTCATGCCATTGCATTACCAGGTCAAAGATGATCCAACACTATGATTACTATGGGTTTCGACAAAGCTCAGATGAGAGAACTCAGTGGTGACCAAAGAGCTACTTCACAACAAATGCTTTTTAAAATGTTTCTTCTCAGTTTCTAGTTGCCATAATCACTCTACAAATCACAGATGTCTTAGAAGAGGCTGGGACAGAGAGAAAGCCACCAATGTGTCTATACACCCTGAGTGTCCTCTCTCCAAGGTACTGACTTAAAAATGGAAATGATAACTGCACTGTCCCTAGTGCTGAACGTTTAGTGACAATAAACCACTTTCCCAAAAGATCTCTCCCCCTTTACTCTCTCAGAAGGGTTATTATCATCGCTATACCTGACTGGAACATTTGGACACAATAATTGATACAATCATGCACCCAGTAACTTAAGGCGTCTACCTGGGAAGGAGGTTAAACATTTGTTAATATTACTATGTCATTTTTATGGGGATTCTAAACTATACAAATTTGTTATCTTAAGTTCACAACTAAGAAGTCAGAAATAAGCCTCATGGGGCTAACTTCGAGTTTCTAAAATGACTGTGGTTTTACTTCAGGCTCTAAAGAACATTTTTCTTTTTCTTATATTCCCAACTAGAAGAGTTGCATTCTGCTCCAGACTGATAGCTCCTTCAATACTATTCGTGACCACTCTTCTCACATAACTTCACTCAGATTCACATATTAGCCTGGACAGCTCATTTTAATGTCACCTTTGGTTACCTTGAGCCTATACAAATCATTTATCTTGTTTAAAGTTAACTCCTCAACTGACTTTTCTCTATTTGCCATTTAAAATTTTGATGGCATGTATAATGACATAATCAATTTCCAGGGATTAAAAATATGGAGGTCTTTGAGGGGGGCACTATTCTGCCTACCAGACTTGGTAAATGTAATTATTTTCCTTAACAAAACAATGATAAAATTAGTCACAAAAGCATAAAGGATAGACAAAATGTGCCTTTAAATTATGTTTAGACTTATTTCAACACAGGGATGTAACAAAATATCTTCAGTCATCTGAAACCTCTTAGGATGCAAATATCACCACATTGTCTTACTGTAGATAAGGAAAATTAAACATGAATGAATTAAATGGCTTATCCAAGGGCATGTCCTAAGGAAGAATTCAAATTGCAATTCAGGTCATTTTCTGTTTTACATACCTATAGCATTTTATTTTAGAAAACAATCAGAGCAAATCAATAAGTGGTTAACCTCTTTAGTTCATAAAGAATAAAATCATAAATTAGTGACATAAGTTAAAACTATAGCTATGTGCATGGTATGTGTGTGTGCATGTGTGTGAGTGTGTTTTGGCAAAGTGAGCATTACTATAAGTCTGGGGTGTGATGAATACTCTGGTACCCTGTGTGACCTAGTTACAAGAACCTGACATCTCTAGATACAACTAGACACAATCCAACCTGTTAATAGTATTGTAGAAGGAGAATAGTATGTGCAAAATTGAGCCTTTCTGTGAGAAGCCCAAGTTCACCATTTAAAGCTCGGATGGCTCAGTGGTTAAGAGCACTGACTGCTCTTCCAGAGGACCTGGGTTCAATTCCCAGCACCCACATGGCAGCTCACAACTGTCTGAAGATACAGTTGCAGGGGATCTGACACCTTCACACCAATGCACATAAAATAAGGTTAAATAAACCATAAAGAAAAAAAAGAAAGAAAATTAGCCAGGCAGTGGTGGCACACGCCTTTAATCCCAGCACTCGGGAGGCGGAGTCAGGCTGATCTCTGTGAGTCTGAGACCAGGACTGGCTCCAAAGCTGCAGAGAAACCCTGTCTTGAAAAACCAATAAATAAATAAATAAATAAACAAATAAAGCTCACCCCACTTCACGAATGTGTTCACATGACAGGCATGTTTCAAGAGTTATTTTTAAGTGAACCAGGATGGTCAGTGTTGTGATGGTCATCATTTTTGATGGACGTTAGATTTAGGAGGTGAATGGTGACTTGAGATCTAGCCCTAAATAAACTGTCTTCCAATCTGTGTAGCTTGGAGCTGTATTGTGATGAATTGTCTACGTTAGGGTACCACTTCTGTCCTTTTCAGCTAACTGAAAGCTAAACAAACGCTCTTCATGTTTATACACAGTCACATAGATGATCTTAAAGTATGCTGTCTTCTGGGTAGTGTTTGCTTTGTGAAACGGGCATGGAAGATGCTATTTATATCTTTAATAAAGCATTTAGATTAATTTTATAGTCCATCATGAATCCCTTTGGAGAGGAACGGGGCACACTGGGTTAGGGTATTAGACTCTGACGCTTATCCTCAGTGACTAGCCTGCCAAACATTTCAATTCTCTCCTCTACCCCGTCACAACACACCCAGACTATTTTGAGTACATTCTTTCCCTCTGTGCCGTCAGGTTTCTAGAGACGTTGAAGTGCTGCTACACAGGGGAGACAGTGGAGGAAGGGAAAGCCATAGACACATTTCCACAGCTGCTTTGTTTTCAGTACCCACTTGCCCTAAGAGCTAAATACAGTGGACTTATGAGATGCATTTGAACAGATTAGAACTTCAAGTTTAGTATGAAAGCCATGCTGCAGTTTTAGAAGTTTAACAAAAAAAGCAGAAAAGTGTAATGGCTTACTGTCTTTTCCTGACAGCTCTTATTTTCTTTGCTTGTACCTTCTGTGGATGTACTTTGGGGTTGATGTAGGAGGAATGTTTCTTGGTGGTCTTTCATTGGTCATGACCACCAGCTCCATTGGGACATCTAACATTTCTTACTAAATGCCCTTTCCATAATTTCCTACGAAACACACTATCTATCTATCTATCTATCTATCTATCTATCTATCTATCTATCTTTCTACATATATATATGTATATTTGTGTAGGTGTCTTTCTTTCTCCTCTATTCTCTTTCCATCTTGTGAAATAGTACAACAATTCTTAATTAATTTTGATTTCATGGTTTCTATTGGTCTCTTAATTCAGTGCTTTCCTTTTAACTATTTATTATTTAATTATTAATTTGTAAGTTTCATTCACTATACATGACTCTAGCTTGTAAACAAAATATCAAGTATAAGTTCTATAATGAGCAAAGAATAAAATAAGAAACTCTGTTGACTCTTACATTTCAAATAGAGCCATGTCTAAGTAGTCATAGTAAAAAAAAAATTATACCAGCATGAGATTTTCAAATATTTATGAATAGTCTAGGACTAGAGAGGCGGCTCAGTGGTTAAGGGTACTGCACTTCTAGAAGACCTGGGTTCAATTCCCAGCACCCAAAAGGTGGATGGATCATAACTGTCTATAACTCTGGTTCCAGAGGATCTGATGCCCTCTTCTGGCTTCAGGAGGCGCTGCATGCACATGGTGCACAGGCATACATGGTGCAAAACAACATTATGCATAAAGTAAAATAAATAAAACTTTGAAAACTTATAAATAAAGTATTTATGTTAACATGTAGAGTAGTTTATAGGCCCAAATGAAGTTCAATAGCAAGTACCACTTCTAACCTAGCATGAATTTTCGAAGTCTTCCATGAGACTCATCATGTTTTCTAGTGGGATTTTAACAAATGTCCCCTACAATTGTCAAGTTCTAAACAACTAACATTTCACATAGAGTTGGAACTCAATGCACAGGGACAAAACTAACTTGGCCATTGAAGAAAGAGTCTGTTGTACTTACAGCTTACCTATAGTGACAACATTCTAAAAAATTAAAGACACAATTAGGGTCAAAAGACTGTCCAGTAATAATCTAATAAGGGAAAATCTCACTGTTGATAATAAGTGCAGTATCAGAACTTATTGTCAGAATTGCCTGGTGACTATACAATATCTCCTAGAAATGAAAAATATTGAATAATTGGACATGAGATAATACTTAGAAACCAATAAGGGTTTGGAAAACATTTCTGAATTAAATGATGAGAAAGAGAAACTGGGTTTGTTTGATAAATACATAGATTATAGTGTCTTAGTTTATGCTGTTTTAGCATCAGCTGTGTTTTTAAATGGATCAATTTGTTTAAAAGTGGTAGATACCATTGTTCATGTTTTTAGAACCCAGGGAAAAAGCAAGTATTAATGACTTTTCCATGACAAGATCTAAGACAGCTCTCTGTCTCAGAGTAAAAGTTTTATTCTTCCTTATTGATGTTGGCCAAAAATAAGGGGTACCTAGAGTTCATAGCTTAGACCAAGAGCTGTTAAGTCCATAAAAGTAAAGAAAGGGAGTGAGACACAGTATTTACTGGTATAACTTGGAAAACAGAATTAATTTTCTGCCTAGATATAATTTCCTTCTCTCCAGCCATGTAGTTCTTGATAGTCTCATAATTGTTATTATTTGTAATTAGGAAATAAACAACCGCTGAATGAAAGAAATGTGAATGTGAAAAGGAGAGCTGCAGTTTTAGCAAAGCCTACTTCTTAGTAGTCTTCCTTCCCTAGTTCCTCTCTGACACTGTCCAGCAGACACTGATATTGGCATAATGGCAGCACTGTCTCCCCAGGACCACTGTTCTTAGAACCTTCAAGTTTGCAATCCTTGTCCTTTCTCATTCTCTCATGTAATACTGTGGACAGCTCTAGAATAAGAGTCATAGAAACCATATAGAATATTCTCAGGGATGATCACACAAAGTGAGGGTATGAATCATGGTTCAAGACAGACTTCTAGTTTTTTAGTTCATTCTGTGAACGAGGACTCCAGTTCTTAGTTACCTTTCCCCCATCCTGACTGTCATTGTATAATTAGAGCAAACTACAACAGTCATAGTTAAGTGTCTTTTTTTCAAGAAATTACAGAAATATTCATTTCTAAATACACAGTCAGCTTATTACTTCTAAAACACAAAATTTAAAAAAGTAAACAAAAGAGTCATATAGAGGAGACAAGACATACAGCCTAAAGCATGCCACCTTGGGTAAAGAGTCACCTTCCTATCCTTGACTTTATCACTACTACATCACTGGAGACTAGGTCACAGTACTCAAAAAGTGAGCTTTTGCGTGTCCTCCCCGACTGCTATAATACATGGGCTCTAGACTCTACTTCACAAACACTGACAGTGCCTCTAACTTTGGTTACTTCACTGGTGACTAACTGAAATATTTAAACATTCTTTCATCACCCATAGGATCACACTTGTCCCAGGCTTCCAAGTCATAGATACAGTATAAGTCAGCTAGATGTCACTCCTAGAATCAGCTTCCTTGATGTACACAAATGGCATGGTTTCTTTCTTAATCCTCCATGCCGTACATCAAATATTTTATCTATGGTTCAGAAGAGAAATATTTTCATTTTTTCCCCTTAAGTTGTATCTAAAAGTTCTTGGCTATTTCATATAATGGATATATAAGAAAATAAGGACTGTCTTTTATTATTTTGTTGAACTAATGCCAATACCTTAAATCCAGTTTTCGTGGAGATTCCATCAATGCTCAGAGCAGCTCATGGTATTCCCAGCACTGCTGAAGCAAAGCATAATAAAGGTAGCCTGTTTGCTTGAGATTTGTTCAATAAGAAATGTTTTTCTACCAAGCCATAGAGACTGTGTGTCCCATATCTGGCATCAATAACACAACAGAACATTGTGTCTGCTATGGAGTTCTCAGGGTAGGTGTTAAGTGGTAATCATTGAAGACTCACCGAAGAATTCAATGATTACCGATACATGTTTATTCAGCATCCATTTAAAATTAGCTCTCTTTATAAGGTAATGTTTGTCAATGAAGGAAGAACTTGTAGAGATGGAGCACACACATTCATTTGCCTCTCTGGGGATTTATAGAATACTGCCCTTGAGAACTCCTATAAATGCTGTCTTTAAGCCACAAATTCAGCCACCTTGTGGAATAAATGAGGAAGAAAAGACATGTTCAGCCTGTATCTTTTTTGGCACAATAAATCAGGCCTTGCTTTAGCGATTGCTTCCTTGGGCATCCTACTAGGAGAAAGAGCAGATCCACATACGGTTATATTACTTCTAGCCATACTCAACTGAGTCTTTTGCAAAAATGCTCTTTTCTGCATGATAGCTATCTCAGTCACTCTGGAGGAATAGAGGATGAATCAAGTTTAGTGAGGAAGTTTTTGGGTGCTGCTATGGTCCCCAAATGGGTTTCTTTATCTTGGCGCAGCCTCTCCAACTTTCCCATGGCTTACTCAGGAAACTAGTCTGTCATTTGATCTGAGGATATATATGAACTCCCATGAGTAAGAGATTAGTTGGCCCAAAATTCTATGGAAAGCGGGTTTCCCTATAGACTACATTGGTGTTAAGCATTCCTGGAAGACTATTCTCTCTTCGGAGTTACTGATTCAAATCATTGGGGAGCCTTGTGTGCAACGCAAGAGCAGGCTCCCTTTGAACTTGCTGGAATCTTATCTCCACCTGAAATTCCAGCATCCGACTTAGACTTCAGAAAAAGAAATTTAAATTGTGTGTCAAAACTAGGCTTGGAAACGGATGCAATTGGCGGCCCCTCAGCCCTGTCTTAGGGGCTCCCCTCTCTAAGTGGCCCTTCAGCTTTCCCTCCCAGTTGAAGGAGTGCATGCAGACTAAACGCTCCTCTAAGCAACCCTGCATCACACCTGTGTGTTTCCATCTGCGGACCTTACCGCTGACTTCTCAGCAGCTGCTTAGCACTTTGCAGTCATGGTGCCCCTCCTCCCCTGCTGTTTCCTCCTTCTTAATATTCCCTGTTTGTAACAGAGCTCGGTATTTTAAATATTTTAGACTCAGCAGCAGTAAATGTTTTCAGGCTTTGGATAACACTTTCAAGGCTAAGACAGAGTGAGTTTAAAACATCTGTGATGCCAAACTTCAAGGAAAAGGAAAAGAAAAAGAAAAAAAATAGCAGGGGCATTGTTTGTCAGGCTGTCGCTAAACATTGTCGCTCAGAATCAGTCCCGTTTGTGTTTGAAAACTTCTGTTGCGGGATATGCAAAAGAAAGGCTTAGGGTTTTTCTATGAGAAAAGGACATCATCTTTTCTAGCTGAAGAATAGAAGCTTTAAATTACTCTCTGGGAGGGTTTGTAGGAAAAATAAATAACTCTAGGAAGAATGGCATGCCTATTGTAGGACTGTTATTAAGATTTTAAAACAACAGAGCTACTGAAAGGCCCATTTCAAGTGGTGGCTGTCACTGGAAGACTCACTTCGAACCCACGAATGTTATATTCCAAACTGAATCATGACAAAGAAAAGCACCTCGGATATGCATCCCAGGAATAGGGCTGCTTTCCCTGAACCCCCAGTTGCTAAGCCTCATGGTGCCTGTTCACCTCTTGGAACACTCTTGTGAGTGGGAGACTGAGGGAAACGGGATCTATTCTGGTTCATTTTCCTGCCATAAGCAAAGCCTTCCCCTGTATTTTCTCAGATCACTGAAAATAGAAAAAGTGGGAAGGGGCAAAAAGTAGGGCTGTCATACCACGTGGGGAACCACCTGAGCTCAACTCCTCATCCTCTTACTCCGCTTACAGTGAGAGAGTGCCGATTTGTGCATCTGATTACTGAAGCCCAGTTACTCTTGCACTGAAATCAACGTGGTGCGGTCAAACATGAACCATATCCCCAGGAGTGAGACCCAATCAGATCTCTTCTCCTTCTCTTACTGGTGACCTTATTTATACTCTTATTCAAAAGTGAACTTTGTCAAAGATTCAAAGTTATACCCTCCAGGCATTGGCGCTCTTCATTGCATGCGTAAAACTATCGTTATAAGGAGGTAGGTAATGAAGTTTGACTTCGCAAGTGGAAATTACTAATTTATTAGAGTGCTATGAGGTGGAAAATAGGCATGCAGATAAAGGAAAACCCACAGATGTAGTCCACAAAGTCTTTAAAAAACACTTTTGAAAATGTTCCACACCAAGAGTTACTAATAAATGCAAGTGCTATATTCCTGGGGTGAAAGAACACTCTTTTATCTCAAAAAGTGAACTTGCTTAAGATATGAAAATAAAATGCTCAGAAGACACATGATCATTTCCCGTACAGCAAGAAACTAGAAGGGGGAAAGAATAAGGACCCTGAGGCTAGTGTGGGGGATGGATGATGTTTAAGATGCATCTTGCATCTCTCTGGTGGGTAGTCTCATTGGCTCTACTGGCAATGCTCCCTGTAAACATCCTCAAAGAGGTCACAGGCATGACCCAGTAATCAGAATTCTTAAATCTTAACTAACACCTTGCAGTCATAGCCAATTTGTCACGTGCCAACAATTCTGCTGAGGACTTTGCAGTGATTGATTCTGCTGTTCTATGTAACAAATCTAGAAGATATTGATAAACCCATTTTACAGTCTAAAAAGTTTCTGGGTAGTTAAATAATTTCTCCACACCACACAGTGAGAGGCAGAGATACAAGTAAAAATGATAAAGTTGCTTACAGCAATGACTTTAGAGAAGAAAATGGTCACCATCGATGTTTGCTTACTGAAAGTACTGTTTCTGTTTGCAGCTCCTCACAAAAGCCTGATGTGTTTGTGAAGCTTTGCTGGCTATTGACTTCCCTTCTTGGAGTAGGTGGAATCCTATTAGGAAGAAAGCATGCATGATGGGAAACAAAAACAGAACCAGAGTACTAATGAACAAATGCCTGGATTTTCTTTTTGTTGCTGCTCAGGAATGTATCATTCCTTTTTTTTTCCAGCTTCAGTGTGTGTGTGTGTGTGTGTGTGTGTGTGTGTGTGTGTGTGTGTGTGTGTTGTATTATGTGTATAAGCATGCACACATAGCCATTCAAAAAACCTCAGGTACGTTATGACAATGTGGCTTTTTAGATGTAATGGCAGATGGAATGATTGTGAACTGATTTTCAAGAGTACCCAACAGAGAAATTAATGAAAAAATACAGATATTTACTGCCAGAAACCCAATGCTGGTGGAGGTTGGGGGCAAGGATGAACCAAACTGCCTTTCTCAAACAAGACTCTTGGTGGAATGCCTGTATGGACACGGAGGGCAGAGACATAACACTGCCATTCTTTATACCAGGGTAGCTTTGATCGAGCAAAATTGAATTTGTGTCAGGGCCTGCTCAGACACAGCAATAGGATTTTCATTTATCAGTGAATTTATATTAGAGTATAATTCATCATCTTAATGATGAACCTGTGTATAAGAGCTCCATGTTCATGTTTCTTCTCAAAGATGAAAAACTTAGAGAGAAAAGGAACTGTGGCTTCCTTATTCTGCATGCCCTTTAACATCCCACAAAGGCCAGGGCAACAAGAACTGAGCTGCATTTCATTGGGCATATTAAATAGCAATTTCTCTGTCTCAGTTATCAAAAAGCAGATGTGTCCCATTCTTTGTCATTTAGTTTAAGGTTTCAGCTGTTCCTTCTTTAATTCTATTTGGAAATCATGTAACATCATATTTATGTAACATATATTTATGCCATCACATTATCAAAAGTAAATATTGTCCTCAACTACACATCAAAAAATTTTAAACTACACATTAAAGTCCGGGGTAAATTTTGGAAGGAATTAAAATAAATTAATTAAATAATTAAAATAAAGTAAAACAAAAATAGTCCATGCTCTGGACACAGGAAGCTCATATCTTTTATTTTCCTCAGAGACATCTACCCCCCCCAAAAAAAAAAGCTTCACAAGCACTCTATAGCCTACTACTGCCCATTAATAGGTAGAAAACATACGCACTGGCCTGTGTGTAAAATAAAAAAAAGCAAAGACAGATAAATAAATACCCATTTCTCCCTAATACATTACTCAACATCAAAGAAATAAACAAGCTGAACAGTTCGCCCTGACTGTAAAGTATGCTGCGTTTGTTCTAGCATTTCCCCACCTGGAAACACACGGGGCTTGTGTCTTCTGCAATCAACAAGCCTTCTTCCCAACGTGCCCTGTCACCTTTGTAGCAACCGGGCACTTGCTGGCATGGGACCTAAGAGTGGTGGTGATGATTGCAAAGGTTGTGGTGTAGAAAATGCAGATGGACAGCTGGGCTCTGGGGACACGGACATGGAGAGATGCAGAAAAGAGCTGGGAGAGAAAGCTGTCATATTTGCTCGCAAGAACCGCCAAATCAGAGCGCAGAGAAGATTTCATTGGAGGAGCCCCTTCAACGGCAACTAATCCTGTCAGATCGAAAGAAAATTGTAAATGTTCTCTCCAGAAACTGTCCGCCCATTGCAGCTAATCGAACACAAACGCACAAATAGAGACACCACTCTCGCTCTGGTGCTACAGCGGGTGAGGGCACAGAAACCCGTTCTGGGGAGGAGGCACGCGGGAGCACACACACACACACACACGCACACACGCACACACATACACACACACTTGCTCGCACACACGCACACGCCAGCCTGCGGGCTTGGCCAGAGCCCTGAAGTCGCAGATCCTACTAGGAAATCGCCAGAGGCGCTGGAAGAAGTGGAAGAGCGCTGCTCACAGACTATAATTACTACTTCCCCGACACTCGGGTGAAGAAATGAAGCTCGCCCAGCTCTTCGCCATATCCAGGTCTCCTTTCTGTGTCGGTGTCCACAGTCATCTCCCTGAAAGCCAGGTTTGAAAGTCTTATTTGTCTGTCTTTAGGGGGGTGTGATGTTCAAGGTGGCGCGCAGAGGCAAATTAACTCCAGTGTGAACAGCCCATTGGGTCCCAGTCTGGCCAAGCTGCAGGACCGATGTGAGGTGCCCCACAGCTATCCGGGAGCCGGGGGGTGGGGGGGTCTGCGGTCTACCCGCTTCCCTCGTCCCACCCGTCTAAGTGCCAAGTGCCGCGGCGACAACTAATCATTCGCTTTTCTCTTGCAAGATCCAGGGAGAAGGAGAGCGGGTGGCCAGCTGTGGACTCTAAGCTGTGCAGCTCGCGCCGGAGCAGGTCCAACTTGAGCCCGCCAAAGGCTCCTCGCTCCGGCCAGACTCCACCAGATCGCAGCCCCGGGCGACTAAGTCAGCTACAGGTAAAGACAATGCCACACCGCCTGGTTCTTTGATTGCCCACACCAAGGGCCCTGGTACCTTGCAGTTCCTCCCAATCACCCGACTCTGGCCGCAGAGGGGCTGGGTCTGGAGGAATTGTTTGGTGGTCCCCCGCACGTGCCGGTTTTCTAAAGGAAACTTTAGCATCTGGGGCTTGCAGGAGGGTACACATACCTTGGCGGGTCTGAAAGGGGGGCACAGCTGGGACAGGGGAACCATTGAGGTCGCCAAGTCCAGGGGAATGTGACGAAAGCTGCCTGTGAGCGGCGCTACCTTAGCATATCTGGGTCTTTGAGCTTGACATCCGACCCTTCTCCTCTTCATCCGTCTCTCCCCCCCCCCGCCCCCCAACCAAGACGCTGCTTTGGGGAAGGCAAGGAGAGCTCAGTCTCTCTGGCCACTCAGTCCCCTTAGCTCTGTGCCCCTAGAGCGCACTGCGTTTAGGGTGGAGGCCGCTCTGGCTCCCACTCCACACTGTCCTCTGACTTCGCCTTGGGAGAGAGCCTTCGCATGAGAGAGACAGGTTTGCGCTGCGGTCGGTCCGCGGACCTTGGCCAAAGGGCAGGGAGAATCAGGTTCTAGGGAAGGGTCTAGGAGGGAGAGGGGAGTCCTTTGCAAGCCAGTTCTCCTCCGTACAAGGTTGACTGTTCACTGTGGTTGAGGAAAGGGGCCCCAGTTCAGAGCTGGTGGGGTCTCAGACTCTGAGGGACCTTGGCCACTCAACTCATGGTGGATACTGGACCACTCTGCAGGTCGTAGATAGGGGGACATTGTGCCGCAAATGACCTTTACTGTTGGCACCTGCGGAGCTGGGCTGTCACCACTAACTTGTGGCTCTGGGAGCCTGTGAGGTGTGGTCCAAACCCAGTGGCAGACAGAAAACACAGGAATTCCACCTGTGCGCTCCACCCCTCCATGTCCCTGGAGTGTCACTAGCTGAGTAGGAGGGGAGGCTTGCGTTGCAGAGCGTTCCAAGGGTAAGAATTCGCCCAAATTGTCGGCACCTACGGGAGTGAGGGGGCACAGACTGCCTCTGTCCTCCGACATAGACATCACATGCATTCCCCCTTTCTATCTCTATCCTTCTGCTCCCTCGAGGCTCTTTGGAGCCACAAAATAGTTCAAGAGAGGGTCAACCCGGTCTTTCAGCCCCTTTCTGTGATGCAGACTCAGGAGCTTGTGTGCATATACCCGCGGAGGAGAGAAGCGCTCGCTGCCATGAGGCGGGAGGAGGGCACAGAAATGGAAGTAAACGCTTAAGGCAAGTAGAAATGCCCGCTGACACGTCACCCAGGCTGCCCTCTCTTGTCCTTGTGTCACTTCACGGTCCCTGTGCGTCTGTTCCTGCAACCTTACTGCTCCAAATTTTCCCCGTGGGGTGCGGGTAGGGACGAAGGGAGCCGGTTAAATCTTTGCCCCTTGCTCCTATGCTCGAGGTTCGCAATCTCCCACGCTGACCTTACGTTCCTCTCCACTTCTTTTCTTTTTGTCTAGTTTTGCTTTCCTTGCTCTTTCTTTTGCGCTGGGTGGCGGTGAGTATATGGAAATCTTATGGTGTTCAGTCCCTCCAGTCACAAGCAGCCAGCGCGACACAAACCCCACATTCCAATGCTCTGCCATGCAGGTTTTAGAGCTCCAGTGCCCAGCCACCATTGGGCATTCCCCCAGCAGCCTTGGCCATCTTTGCTGAGGCTTCTGCCTTGGTCCAGCTAAGTGGCAAGGGGAGTTGCAACCACTCCCTGGAGAAATCCTAGAGCAATCAGACAGATCTTGGCAATTTGATGTAAGTGTGTGTGTGGTAGGAAGGCTGTGCTGGGGTAGTTGAGAAAGGTGAGCGCTTCTGGGGTGTAGTGGGAGGCGGTTTTCCTGTTCCAACATTGGGTTCCTTGCCCCAACTAGCTGCAGGTTTTTTCCAACCTGCCCAGAATAGTCTGATAGCAGAGTGCCGGAGTAGGCCTGCCCGTCAGGTCCTTCTCTTCCTTGCAACTGGCCCATTCCTGTATTCAGTCTTCCCTCCAAGCATCAGCTGAGCTCCTAAATTCCAGGTTAACCGACTCTGGGTCGTGGGGCAAAGGCTTTCATGACGTTTTTCTGCAATTAGGTGCATAAGCATAAAATGCCTTGATAACCATACGGGTGGATGTTCATGTTTTCGTTGCTGAGCAATAACGGGGAGGTTGATCCACTTAACAGAGAAAGCCTTCACAGCCCCTGGGTCGTCTTGAAGAATATTGCAAAGACACTGATGACTGTAGAGATGACCAGTCAATTTAGCCAACACACAGTTCCATGCTGAAAACTATACTGGGTTACAATTTGAGACTGTGGTCAAGTGAATGGAAGAACTTTGTGCCAACAATGTCACAGCCTTGCCTTAGGAAAAGGACTGAGGAAGTCACATTAAAGCCAGAAGAGTTTTGGTTGTCATGCTGTTTTTAATAGTGGGTTGAAGTTTGGCAATGCAATTGACAAATCACTTCTCATCCATTCTCTAGACTTTCTGAGATGATATAATATTGGCAAATACATTCAAAAAAATACAAAATAGACTCCTTAAAGGCTGGGGGCCTCTGCCCAAGTTTGTCTATTGCTTGGGAGTTCGGTGAATATAGTGAAGTGTCCACTGTAGCGGAAAGTTGAGTCGTAGGACCCAAAAGAAGGAGAAGGCTATCTGACAGATGTTTTGTCATCCTGTAAAAGGAGAAATGATGTGTGCTTATGTAAGTGTGCCTGAGGCTGCCTGGAGGGGAACTGGAGGAAGAGAATAAGTGGATTGCAATATCCCTATCATAGTTCAAGTGCATGAGAACCCAGAAAACATGTTTGAAGCTCACAAATGACTTCAGAGGCAGCTGTGGAAGAGATTAACAGTTAAAATATACTTGAAAATCTTCCTGCAATGAGCTCCCATGGGCAACCAATTTGTGTGGGGGGGTGGGGAAGGATAAACTGTTTTCTTTAAAACAAAAAAAAAACAATTTCTCCAAAAGTGACTTTATATTATTCTTTTCCCAAACAGCACCCCCACCACTGCCCCAGTCAGGCAATTGGACACATTCTTATTCTTAGAGGAAGGTTCCTGATTCTTATCTAGAGCAGCCTACCCTCAGGGCCAAGGGTGGTGGAGGGCTTGAGCTTCTTCAGACGTGGCTAGCCTGCTGTCTGGCAGAAGAAAATTGCAGGTGTGCCTGCTCAGGGGTCAATGCAGAGCAAGCTATCTGATAAGAAGGTGTGCATCTCCCAGGCCCACAGCATTGAATAAAGTAAAAGAAGGTGTGGAAGAATAAGAGAATTTAGAGCAGAATGCAGGAGAGGTAAAGAGGGGAGGGAAAAAGGAAACATAAGGGCAGGGATCTCCGAACATTGACCTTAACAGAACGTGGTTCAGCATTCATTCCTGACATGGTCTTGGTACCTCACTATGTGAAACAATGTTCCCAAGTATCTTTCTATCTAAGTACCCAGAGACCTTTCTCCATCTGATCTTTGCATGTCTTTTATTTAACTCTTTTATTCAGTAAGATAAAGACTGACAAACAACAGAGTTCCCTCGAAGGACTGGTTTTCTTCATAAAAATTGCTTGACCTGATGCATTATTTTGGATGTCCATGCTGTATTCCCTCAAGGACTCATTTGTCTTAAACCCTGTTAATATCCCCTTGTGGCTATTAACACCATCTTTATCATTTGTTCCCACTCTGTTTCCTTAGGCTCATTGAGCAGATGTTCCAACCCCTTTTATTAGAGGCCAGTAGGCAAGTGTACTGTCTGCACATCCTAGGTTCTGCTCAGTTGTCTTCTTGTGTGATAATATGTACGTCATGTATGCATGCATGCTCCTCTGTGTGTGTGTTTCAGACACGGGGTGGGGGAGGGAGAGGGTGTCAATCATGGGAAGCAGGTCATCTTTCCTTAGGCACTTTCAAACTTTAGGCTAAATCCCTGGCTACTTTCCTAAGCAGCTTACATGTATTATATTATTGGTTTTGTTACAAATCCTTACAATTTTAAATAGTGTCAAGCTCATACCAGGAGCATAATAAATCTTTTTTGAATGAGTAAATATATGAGTCCATTTTCTCACTGCAAAAATTCTAAAACATAGGTGCTATATTTCTTGATTTTACAGGAGTGGAAACCCACAATCACAGAAATCCAGTGATGATCCAAAATTAAAAAGATAGTATGTTGCAACCCCAAGATGCAAATGCAGTCTGTTGGACTCCTGCGTTATCACTCTGATACTGTGCCAACTGACTATGTACAGAGGCATATCCTGTGGTTTGCCTGTGTTTGGGGAAACGGCATTGTGGTATCAAGTTTTCAATCATGTTCTTTCCATCCATTTAATTCAACTCTGCCTTTTCTGATTAGATCCCCTATATCCCAGCAAAAAAAGAATCAGTGCCAACTAGATTCTTAGTTGGCATGACATGCTTATCCTACTTAGTTAGTTATTATCCCTGGTGGAAGAAAGCAAAGGCATTAAGATTACCAGGCGTCTTGCCAGGTGCCACATCCACCTCTCAGCTTAAAAGCAAAAGAACAAAATAGAGTTCTAATGTCTTCCAGTTGAACTCATGAACCTAGATAAATAGAATCCCCCAAAGTGAAACATCTAAGTACTTCGTGAGAAAGTTCATAAGTCCGCATCCATTCTAGCTGTCTCTTCCTTGTATTATGGTGAATGGATAGCTCTCTTCTATTTTTTTTTTTCCTTTTTGACACTCAGGTAGTAAGTTTCAATGGTTTCTTTTAATTTCATTCAGACTTTATTGTCAGCCTCTGCTTTGCAAGGAAATGTGGGTTTGTGAACTGCTATCAGCTGAGGAGGAGGAAGAGGAGAAGGCTTGCAGCTTCTATGCTATCTATTCTTGTCTTACTTCATTTTCTTTTTCTCACATGCCCAAGTTCCTTTTATACTATGACCTAAATATACAATCATTTTAGCTGCTGCTGTTACCATGGTAATGTTTCATGGTAGATAAGGGTATACTATAAGAATCAGTTTCTGTCATTAGTAGTGGAGTTCTTTTCCCCCAAACCTTCTCCCTCTAGTCCAGCTTACTATGCCTAATGATGCCCTCTGGTGTTCAAAGGCAGAAAGCGCATTGGTTTGTTTATGAGTAGCTCATTGTTTAAAGCTTAGGAGGCACTTTAATTTCAATCTGAAAACGGGCAGAGGTAAGATAAGGTTTAATTAATGTAGTTTAAACAATGATATTATAAGAACACTTCTTGTTTCCTAAGTATGTTAAACTCTTTTTACTATGTGGAGTTTTAGAAAGTTCCAGTTAAAGGAGGTAGACCTACTGTACCCTTGTATGCTTAAGATAACTGTGATATGTTCTTATGGGAGACAGAGAGCTTGCACTGAAATATTTTTAGAGGAGAATTTAGTAGATTATTCTGTATGTTTTGGTCTGTGGACGTAAAAACTGGAAGTCTTCTGTCTTTAGAGTGGGGAGAGTTTCTCGCTGGAAATGTTACTCTTACTCTACAATGAGCACATTTTTATTAGTTGACCCAACAAACTGATAAGCTGAGGGCACATTTTCCTTCTTTTTTTACTCCAATTCCTCAGCTTCTTCTACTTTAGTTATAAGGCAGACCAGTGCTTCTCCAGAACCTCTCCCCAATTTCCATTGGCAGAGGATTTTCAGACGTTTGTCATGATGTTTTGAACTGGTCTTCCATTCTCAAGTCTCTCCAATCTCCTCTTCTCACTGCCAGTGTGCCTTTTTTATAATGCAAATCACGACATGTCATTCTCTGTCCTTCATCACTGATACATTGAGTTCTCTCACTGATACAGTGAGTCCTCCATCACTGATACAGTGAGTCCTTCATCACTGACACAGGGAGTCCTCCATCACTGATCCAGTGAGTCCTCCATCACTGATACAGTGAGTCCTCCATCACTGATCCAGTGAGCCCTCCATCACTGATATAGTTAGTCCTTTATCACTGATACAGTGAGTCCTTTATCACTGATACAGTGAGTCCTCCATCACTGATACAATGAGTTCTTCCATCACTGATACAGTGAGTCCCTTAGCACTGATACAGTGAGTCCTCCATCACTAATACAATGAGTTCTTCCATCACTGACAATAGCTTTTTCTCCAGCTGCATGTTTGCTTGCCATTTCTTCACGTCTAGTCTGCAGAGACAGAACACACAGTAGCTTAGTATCCTGACCCAATCAGAGTAAATGCTAAATAAATATTAGCCAATATGTTCTTTCTCTTCATTTCTTTCTTCCTCTCCTCTTTCTTCCCTTTCATTTATCACTGGCATTATTTTTATTGCAAAGAAAAGTGACAAGTAACAAGTTTTTTATTTATATTCAGAACCAATATAATAATGATATGTCATTTGGTGTTTTGTATTCATAATAATGTGTTTTAGAGGAGAAAATCATGTGTTATTATTTCAAAGCAATCCATGTTTCTGCATAAGTGGTTTTCTTGGCTATCGAACTAAATTATTTACAAAGTGGAGGTACTTGCAAATTTAGCTAATTTAATCTGGTACTTACTATAAAACAAGAATTAGATCTCAAAATTTCAAATTAAGAAGAATAGAAGAATAGTGTACATATTTATTAGTGATGAAAATCATGGATTTATAATATATTAGTAATAAGAAGCTTTGATTTTTATACTTAATCTTAGGCAAAAGGCTGAGAAGTGATGAGACAGGATTTTTTTAAATAGCTAACTGACTTTCTAACAAAATTTTTGCATAGATGTTTATAACTCCATGAATATTCATAGTTCCTTTCTATTTTATTGTATAAAAATCTCCCTAGGCTACACACTAGTTTAGGGTCGGATATCTAGTATATGGAACAATAGTGCAACAAAGCCAAGCATCTGTATTTTTAAGATAAATGAAAATGGATATTTGAAGTGTGATGGGGGTGGTGTTCTGTTTTCTTTGGGCTCAGGAAGGCAGGACATCTGTTTTGGAGGCTAAGACGTTTGCCCTTGGGTGGTGACCTCTAGCCACACAGACACAGAAGTTTCCAGTAGTCAGCATGCATAGCTGGGCTTTGAATGACAGGATTCTGAGAACTGGCTAAATCACCTCTTCCTTCTATGGCTTTTTAGAGAGAATAATTCATAGGTTGAATGCCTAGTGTTCTCTGTTCTTCTTGAAGGGATTATGAGCAAGCAGGCAGCACTCCCGGGAACATAGATCTTTAACAGGCACCTGGTATGATCCCAAAGTGAACAAGAGTGAGGCACGATTTAAGTTATAGTAAAAGGGTACTTTAGAATTTACCAGAGATTGAAAAGAAAAAAAAAAAAAAACAGCACTCAGCCCTGAAATGTGTCTATAGGAAAGTTTTGCCTCCCGTCAAGATCCCAAAAGAGTGATCAGTCAGCGTGGCCCGAAACCTTTGATTTCCTGAGCAGATATCAGTGTAAGGGAGGAATAGCATGTCAGCACAGCCGTGGGTGGTGGTGCCTGTCTTCTGCACACCCGCTTACCTACACACAGCTCAGTTTCATCCCCACATCTACATCCTTAGAGTTAGCTTTGGGCTGGGAAGGGTTGAGTACTCGGTTCCCTTTGTAAGCCTTGTTTCTGTTTCTTCCCCTTCTCACTGATGGCTTCTCAGACCACAATATCCCTTAGGTTCCTAAGCTGTCCTGTGCTACCCTCTTTATGGTCCCTTGTCTAGGTTGTCACTGGGAAACAAATGAACAAGCAACTGCTCCTCTTTCTCCCAGCATCTCAGGGCCAAGTTAGTAAGAGTGAGGGAATTGTCTTCAGTGTTAACAGTGTACATCTAGCTGTAACTGCTACAGTTATTCACGCACTGTGATGATCCCAAGGGACAGACATGCTGAGTAAGCACACACTCGACGAATAGGGATGATCCTTCCTGATGCTATCATTCACTCTTAGTCAAGAAGTTGGTTTCTCTGTTTTAACAAAGCAGATATACGTTTTTTTCTTACCAAATAAATAAATAAACCAGAGGAAGATGTGGGGCCTCTTATCTCCTGATTAATTAACTACTCAGGGTCTCTTTACTAGGGGTGAGTTAGATAGCTAAAGAATTACCTGAAGACTATATTTTCCTACATTTCATAAATGCTAAGCATAGAATAACTTGATTTGTAGAGGTAATAAAATATACTGTATGCACAATTCATGAACTAGATGATATTTCTGTACCTTTCTTGACTTTGTTTCAAGGGGAAGAGCCTTCTGCTTCAACCCACTTGAAATAAGTAGAATTTCCTTCTCGTCCCCTAATTGAATTCTTTGGACTGAAATATTTGGTTTCATTTTATCAAGAAGAAAAAGAGTAGCCTCAAGGCCAGAGTATGCTTTCCAGAGAGATCCCTTGTTTACTTTGCTTTGTCCTCAAATTTACTTTTCCCTCAAACTCTGTCAATGAAGTTAGCAGCTATGTATTTATATGTAAACCTTAGTAGCATAGATCTCTTCTCCTGTATACTGAGTCCTGAGGGTACTAAAGGAGGGGGGCCATGGACGACAAAGGCTTAAATCCTGTAGTCACAAGTGGGTAGATACGAAGTCCCAGTGCGGTTTCCTTTTTAAATCACCATGATTATTGTCTGTGACTAAAAACTTACATATTGAATGTTTCTGATTTGTGAGCGAGACATTCCTCTGTGACAACAATAGTGACAAGCTTCCCCATACCAAAGAGAACAGAGCAAAACATGAAGTGAGAATTACTGTGCCACGCTTCTACGAAACTCCACAACTTCTGCCATTGCTTTGGGTATATTTTTCCTATGCTTCAGGTCTACCCTTCGTAGTACGTGCTTCTTACATTTTCTTTATAAACTTAATAGGAACTGGGAATTTTTTTGACACTGAACAACTTGGGTTAAGTCTGAATCTGAGGCTATTTTCATCAACACCACACCTAAGAGAAAACATGAACTCCAAAGCCTTGCTTGCTTTGCTTTGCTGTGCATCAGGAGCCTTTTAAAGGAGGCCATCCCATTTGAGAATTTGGCACCTGATGAAAACAGGGACCAAGAGAAAGAGAAGAAAAATGCAGAGGTAAGCCTCTCTTGCAATCATCGCTCATAAAATTAACTTATGGAAAAGATGGAGCTCTCCTTAGGGGAGTGAGTGCGAGGTGAGACTCAGAACCACTGTGCTGGCCAGTAGCCTGGAGGAGGCCAATTTGTCCACTTCCTATCTGGAAGTGGTGGAGCATGAAAAACCCTTCAGGAGCTCTTTTGAGGCATGGAGGTAAGAGATATTTTTGAGAAAACCGTTGGGTATAGAAGTCTTTAGGCACAAAATAGTTTGCGGCTATTTATCAAAGGTGTGTGGCATTTCTTTTGATTAGCGTGATGATGCTATTCTTTAGTTTCTATTTCATACAACTACTCCCATACTCTTTCACTATAAAGCAATTGCTCTTATTTAATGTTGACTTCTGCATTGCACAGACACAAACAAAATGCCAAAGAAACTCATTGTCGAGAGGAGTAAAAAAAAATATCAATAGACAAATTCTCTCCCTGTTTATGCATCCATTGTCAATTCTTAACTGTTTATACACCCTAAGACTCCTGAGAATCATTACTGTCTATTGGCAAATGTTAATACTAGCTAGTTTTTGGTACCATTAATTGAAATTTCACACTCTCGTATTTCCACACCAGTCAATATTTTTACATACTGACACCTCTAATCAAGGGTTATCTTTCACAAGGAACTGCCAACAGGGCCCTCATTAATTAAAGTGATAATTGCTCCCCTTTCCCTTGCAGCTCCTTGGTTATATAACACATTCTGCAGGAAACTCACAGCTTCAGCATTTCTCTTTAAATGTTCCCACTTCATGAAGATTCTTCAACTTCTATCTCTGCAAGGGGTTTTAATTTTAATTAATTTTATTTTTTAATAGTAAAGGAGGTCATATTTTTTCTCCTGAGAGTTTTCCTGTGTAAACAAGTAAAATGGTATCTTTCCATTGTTAGAGTGTCTGGATTAAATCCCAGGGCTTGTTTCCATAACAGAGAGAAGTTGTCAGACATCCCTCCTTTGACGTCTTATTTAGTTTCTTTATCACAATGTGTGTATCCACAGTCCTTTCCTCTTGGATCTGTTTGCTGTTCTGCAATGCTCAACTAGTAGATTTCTTCTACAACAGTGTATAAGGTTTATTAGGGTTTCGGGGTTGGTGTGGTACCATGATTTCAGTAGACATGAGATCTAGATTATATTTCGCAATTGGCACCCCCGTTGCCCTATTCCGTAATAGATATTGCTCCTCCACCTTTGTATTGGCGCTCCTTGGTACTTGCTTCAGAAACAACTGATGGCGACTCTAAATCCATGAGATGGTTTCCCGAAGTCCTCGTAATCCGTGAAATGCTTGTACTATATGTTGCTTAGCTTTTCTAAGGTGATAGGATCCTATTTGTTTCTTTTTATTAACTTACCGTGATTTATTTCTTTCACTCACAGCAAACACTTACTTAACGACATTCATAAATTACTATTCATCCCAAATCCATGTGGTCTTGCTTTATTTTTCTAGTATAATTGAAATGAGATTAAAAACCAACAAGTCGGTCATCTAAAACTCAAATTGCTCTTTCTCCCTTACAGTGTAGAATCTTCTTCTTGCTCCTTTAGGTTTTTAGAATGACTTTATGTTTTGGAACAGTTTGAGTTCACAAACCTAGAGTGAAAAAATACATAGTGTTCTCACAGATTTCCAACCCTATATGCCCAATGGTTCGCCACACAGCAAACGTCCTCTGGAGAGTGACAGCGTTATCGTCTGACTGGGTCTATCGCTTGCATTAGACATCCTTCTTGGTGTTGTTTATTCTATGCACTTGAACATGTAGATAATGATACACGCGCACTGAGATAATACCATGAAGCATGCTTCCATTCCTATGACAATCTGCCGAACTCCGTTCCTGACTGCTGACCATCACTCATTTGCTCTTCTTTCTGTCCCCACAGTTTTGCCTTTTCCAGAACATCAAATCAGTGGGATCCTTTAATAGCTTCCTTTACCTAGCAGTAGGGGTTCACCTTTTCTTCCACCTCTTTTCACTATTAAGTACTCATTTGTTTTCAGATCTGGATAAGATTCTGCTGTGCCAGTTTTCTCTGGGATTTAAAGCTTTTCCCCTTGTCCCTTCAATAATAATGTTTTTTTTTTTTTTTTAGCTAAGCATTATAAAAATATTCTCCTCTGGCCATAAGTAATACATTATTTTATTCTTATGCTAGATTTTCTCTAATCTTTCATTTCTATACTCTTTAATTCTGAAACTTTCTAATAATAACCACAGATCTCATAGTGTAAATGTTATAATTCTGTTACTCTTTCTGTAAGTAACTTATACCCATTTCAGTGCTTAAAAAGAATCTGACACTGTTTCTTACCACTGTCTGGATTTTATTAACTATTTCTCCACTATTATATTTTACAGGAGACATTTTTAATAATTCAAACAAAATATGTGTTTATCTCGTTGGGGTGGCTCTTCTGCCCCCAGGAGTTTAGCTAAGGAGCAAGGAGGAAAGGATATCACAGAGCTGTGTCTTTTTCATTTCTCTTTATCAACTGATTTCCCAAGATTAAGCAGTCGTGATAATGCAACGGTTCAATAAAAAGGCTAAACACTTCAATGAAAGTTGCAGCTATGAAAGACTTATGACCCCTAGAAAGACCATGAATTTGAATTTGGCTGATTGGTATCCCCAGTTCTAGTTCAGAAGCAAGAGGAGTCCTAAGGAGTCATTTAGCATTTCTCTGGACTGTGCCCTTTTCCTTATTCTCAGACTTTAGGCAGGTTGATGTAATTTGATACCTTGGTATATTCAATACAGCTAATGGACATGGGTTTTGTACTAGAAAACTAATGATATCCACTAAGTTTAACTTGACATTTAGCACCGCACTGGGTCCTACCCTTTATGTTACTTGAATTTATATTCATGATGCATACAGTAAAATTTTCACTGATATTTTCTGGTTTAGTTAGAAGAAACCTACTGCATAAGGGCAGAAGTGATGTTTTTCCTTTCTTTTAAAAAATATTTTATTTTTTCCTTTTTCTCGGCATTGAATCTAGTATCTATCTCTAATCTTAGCACAGAGACAAACTCAATAAATATTATCCAGTGGTGATTGTGTACTTTAGTCTACCAAATGTTCCAAGTATCCTACTAGATGTATATCCTATCCAGGCATATATCTCTTGCCTCTCTAACTTTAATTATCTTCTGAAATAACATAAGAGACTCTGTAAAACTTCCAATTGGGAAAAGAATTCCCTCAGAATACATTTCCCACATTGTAAACCAACACTCCATTCAAGTACTTTGGCACAAGTTTTCCTAGGCTGCCCTTGAAGGTGTATTATGGCATCATTTGTTTCAGCTTAATCGAGATTATATCTCAAACGCATGAACCTGTAACAGGACAGAACTTCTCAGTGTTTGTATATTGCATTAAACATCACATGTATTTGAAATGGGACACATTTCCCTACAGAACTAGGGATAGGTTTAATATCACTTCTTTCTTTTTACTTGACTTTATCTAATGGATATATGAGCAAAAAAACAAACAGCAATCTTAATCATGTAACCATTTGTTATGCTAGGTACTGTTAAAATTGGGGTGTTCATTTATTTGTGCTTTTATTTAATGAATAATTGATATTATATTTTGTTTATGAAACTGTGTTCATTCCACAGCTAATTTCTCTGACCCGACCTCCAGACCTCCACTCTATCTTCATATATCAACTGGGGAAGAAACTTAGTTTACTTAAGTCCGCACTTCCACTCTATAATGGGAAACTTTGCGTTTATCTATATCAGTCTTTCTGTAACCTTCTGTCGCTGCAGAAGGGTTGTGCTAGCTGGTAGGGATCCTCAGTAGACATTAGGACCTCAAAAAGAGATGATTTAAGCATCTTTCTTTGACTTATGAGCCAGAAAAGCCTCAAACAGAGTAAATTAGTGGTAAAATACACCCACTTCATGTGTTTTTGTCAAAACTTGCTTCTTTCCTCCAATTACATACATTCAGGAAATCAGTGGAGTGTTCATTATAATCCAATCTGATAAGTTTATTTCACAGTTAAACATATTTGCCCAAGAAGCAGTAGTGGATTTATAACTTATCTTCTGTGGTATTTGAACCAAGCTTAGAGTCTGAACATCCTGCATCCAACCCATTATCAATCCAACCCATTATCAATTAATGATATTAATATCATTAATATCAAAAATATTAGCAATTATTGTTGCTCTAACTGCCTTCATCAAAATGATAATGTTTGATTTTTAATCTTAGACATCAGCTCCTTCTAAGAAAGTTCTTGCTCCATAAACGTCCCCTTGTTTTACTTCCTTATTTGACTAGATCTTATTATTCTCTTTCTTATTACTGTCTCCCTTTCCATAATAGTTTAGCAAGCATCCCATGATTTAAAAGTGCTGATTTTGTTGGTAATACATGAGTTAATCAGTGGTTTCAAAACTTTGATGACAGATAAGAAATGATGCCAACCCATCAGAACCTGTGTTGGTTGTTACATTGTTGATCTCAGTCCTACTGAAAATCAACCCTGGGTCAACGAGTTGCTGCTCTAATCTTGATAGTAACTACTTTCTTATTTTTTTAAAAGTTTTGTGAACATTATTTACTGTTTTTGGTTTTGTTTTGGGTTTTTTTGTTTGTTTGTTTGTTTTTAAAGACAGGATTTCTCTGTGTAACAGCCATGACTGTCCTGGACCTCAGTTTGTAGACCAAGCTGACCTTGAACTCACAGAGATCCACCTGCCTTTGCCTCCCAAGGGCTGGGATTAAAGGCGTGCGCCACCACATCTGGCTCCCACCATTTTATTCTTAACAGTCATGCAAATAACTAAGGACATTTTTTACTCATATGAGTACTTACTCATAATGCTTTGTGTAAGTCAATGCATATATAAAGATACAAATCTAACCTTCTAACATTATATAATTGAAATGGAATTAGACATTGTACTGATGTTTATTCCCTAAGAATGTACAACTTCAGAAAGTAGGTGGTAGCATGATAAATGAACTGTCTAGTGTTGTTGTTTGAGATAAATCTTTTTTCTGTGTAGCCTTGGCTGTACTGGAACTTGCTCTGTAGACCAGGCTGGCCATATACTCAGAGATACACCTTCCTCTGCCTCCCAAGTGCTGCGATTAAAGGTGTGTACACTCAGTATTTAAAGGCTAAATTCACATTCAAATAGATATATGAACATTTTAGTGAAACTACACCGAATTCCATTTCTTGCTTTCTCGTTTCATAAGGTCATCTGTTCTCATATGTATTGCAAGTTTACAACATTGTCCATGCAGGATCTTTAGAGTGAGAAAGTGATGAATTGGAAAGACACATTTTAATGCTGTCTCTCCTCATTATGCCAAAGGATTTTCCTTCCAAATAATGTTACTTCGTCCTGAATTTCCAAACCTTTGTTTGCCATAAATCTTTTTGAGAGAAAATGTCAGGCATTTTATTATTTTTGTTTTATTATTATTTTTTGGTTGCCATTTTTCCTTGTTTTAATTAGGGGAAAGAGAAAGGAGATATAATTGGTAGTGAGCTGTGGAGATGGTGTTGTCTAGCACACTGAATGTCTCATGGACCTGAGCAATTCAAAGGGAGGTGCCAGAATGCGGTAGTCTCAGGCCACTGTCATTCTCAGTGGGAACGTGATGTGCTCCTGGAGAATGCTGGGAAGGCACTTGCAAAGCTATTTTAAGAGGCGTTTGGAACAGACAGAGGACAGGGCAGTATAGGAGAGCATGCCAGAAAGCCTAGTTTGTAAATGCTGTATTCTCTTCAGGGGTTACTCAGTGGCAAAATCAAAAAAGGATGTCTTGCCAAGGAACAAAGCTGCTTATCTCCACCTCGTGAAATTCCATCCTAAATAGAGTGTGCAAATTAAAATTGAAATGTTTCACCCTGTGACAGGAGTTCTGCTTTTGTTTGCTTGCTTTGTGTCTTTCTTATATGACTTAACCCAACTTACAGGCTGGTGCTATTCGTTGGTACCGGGAATCCACTAGAGGACAGATGCGACGTTGTATTTGAAGAGGCTGGAAACTAATTCGCCTCCACCTCCTTAGGAAAAATGCCTCATTTATCTTCATATAGGACCAGAGGGAAAAGGATTTGGACAAGAATGACCATTTTTCCTTGGTTGGAGGTGCCTCCCTGACAATGGATCAGAGGAGAGGCAAATAAAGCCCCAGAGTTTGAATTCTTGGTCAGTGAAAGCCCCAAGACTTCTAGAAAATTGGGACAGGCTGCTTGTAAAGACAAGTAGGTCGTAGAACCTCCCTTCAACTCCACCTCTACCTCAAAAATGACCTAAATCTTGGAGGCAGCAAATGAATCCACACACAAACTGAATGCTACCCACAAGTTGTCTACCTATACCCCAGAAAAATACCCATCTCTCATGTCAGTTTTACTCTACTTTTTTGATTCCACATTTGAAAGTTTGATTTCCTGTCTCCCTCCAGCATCCATTAATCTATTATAGAGAAGACAGATGCAGGTTCTCTGTACAGGATAGCGACTCTTAAACCAGAAATACTGATGACTCATTTGCTCTTCAACACATATTGCTAAAAAGAAAACTAGGTGCATCTGGATTCTTGGCTAGATATCTAGCATGCATAGAGGGTTCATTATAATTTTAATCCTTTCAGTGTGTCATAGGACATAAGGTGAGAAAAGAGAAACGACAAAATACGGGCATTACACTGGAGACTTTAGGATTCCTGAAATCACAGAGGAGATGGTAATTAACTCATCTGAGTCTTGGTTTAATGGAACACTAAAGGGCCAATGGGGTTTCAATGGCTTAAACGGAAGGAATAAGGATCTCTTAAAGAGTGTAGAACATGCACCAAAGAATAAGGATAGTACACGCCAAGGTTGTGAAGAGTCAGCTAGCCATTCCAAAGCTTACCTGATTCATTACCATATGTGGAATCTATCACCAATTCTATTTCATTTGAAAGTCTCATAGTAGGATTATAGGAAACTGGAAAAATCATTGTGGAGGAGGTTAAATTAGTCAAATGGCATCATCTAGCTAGGACCCACATGAACTTGAAACAACAGTTCTCTATTCTTCTTGAATCTCCCCTTTCACAAACCACAAATAATCTGGGTATCAGATAGAACAGTAAGACAATTTCATTATTTATATTAAAGCAAGTTCAGCCAGTCACGGAAAAAAACAGAAAACTGTCTCATTGTTTCTGTTTTGTCTTCATAGGTTCACAGATGCTTGTCACTTTATGAGTAATCTCTTGTTGAATAAAACAAGGTGAGGGAAACGTAATTCATCCAAATCACCTTGCCTTAATGAATAAATCCTACAACTCTTTTTCTCTCAAGCAGCTGCTGAATTGGGTAATACAGGTTGGGTGATGAAACAAGTCTACCATTTTCTTTTGTGCTGATTGTCCTCTCTTTAAATGTTCTATTTGTGGGCTAATTATGACTTGGATACATTTCCTAAAAGAAGCATTTACAGTCTGAAATGAATTAGAATATCCACCATTTTAATTTGTCTTTTTTTAAGGGTGTTAATAACAAATTGAGGAAATATAGAACTACTAATTTTAGGGTTACTTGTCCCAGATGGGGTGACCTGACTGAGAATGGAGTGCATTCAACTCCTATTCCATCTAAATGTTTCCGTCTAGCAATTGCACTGTGTCATTTCCTGAAATGTCCCCAGCTAACTCATCTACAATAAATACCTTGGGTGAGTTATGGAGAAGTAAATTAGTAGTGATGAGTCTGAACCTTTCTGTTGAGTCACCCACATCTCAAAAAGCATACAACTTCATTGGTAACCTCAAAATTTCATGGATCATGCCTCATAGTAATTATTTGCAGTCTCCTGAGAAAACCAAATGTTCAGTTAGAAGGAGAGATCCAAGTGTTTATTATTTGATCTCTGCGAAGTAATTCTCCTTCTGGGGGCACTTATTGCTAATACTATTATTATATAATTTATATGTATTACTATTATTATTATTTTATTTGAAAAAATCTTCAGTTCAAATTTTCCTTTGGAAAAGCAGACATGGAAAAGAGACCCTCTCTGTCCTAGAAGGTGTCTGATGACTTTCTCTATCCTTCTTTCACCGAAGTAACTCCAGTTTGGGCATCTTTGGGAATGCAAAGATAAAGAGGAGTTGCCTCAAGAAATGTCTCCTATCAGTCATAAGGGATCTCTCTGGAACTTCCAGTAGACTCCACTTTTCTCAAGGCTATTCTCTTTTTTATTCTGGTCCTGATTCTCCTGATTGTCCTTAGCCAGTGGGTGCCTAGTAAGAACCCCAAGAAAGACTGTCTCAGAATAGGCAGGAGATCATCTCCCTTCTCCGTGTCTACTGAAGCTACACATCCTTTCCCATCTCAGCATGAGGTAGAGGCAATAACGCTCAGAGTTTTCCCTTTAACCTTTCCATTTGCCTGAAGTAGAGCAGTTGATATTTGTATTAGAAGCTGTGGGGATTCCGTGAAAAATATTTCAAGCAAGGGATATTATACATGAGTAGAATTAACATTTTTCAGGTTCACCAATCATCAGCTTTCAACCTTCTAGGGAAAAGATCTCCATGGTAGGGGAAAATTTTTGAGAAATGAGGTATTACCATTTCCTACTCAGACTTTGTGCCTCAGTTTCCTTTTATTTAACATGTGATATAACCTGTTTTATTTTGGCCATGTCTTGTTAGTAAAATGATTCTGAAACTTCCAAATAAATATTGATGCAATTCTATCAATTGAAAGTAATTGTGCTTATTGCTCAGTAAGCTTTCTTTGGTTTGTTACAGTCCAGAGCCCAAGTCCAGGGAAGAGTGCCATCCACTTTCATACCAGGTCTTACCATGTCAATTAAGACAGTCAAAACAATCTGCCAGAGACACGTCTGTGGGTCAAGTTGATCTAGACAATACCCCATTGAGACTCTCTTCCTAGGTAAGTCTAGGTTGTGTCAAGCTGACAATTTGAACTAACCATCACATAAGGCGATTCATGATTGAAATCATTACATTGACATTTTGGATCCATTTCATAAGCACTGAGATGCTATACTCATGGAGTATACTGAAATTACAAATACTATTTGCAATGACTGGGATTCAGATAGAATCTCCTACTGTGTTTTCTGGCTTATTTGGATATGCTGATTATTAAAGGAATGTGATTTGATGTCTGTTAAACACACTTAAAATTATGTGCTTGCTGGAGTTACTTCTTATTCCATTTAGAGCTAGAGAAATTTGAAATGCAACATACAGACTAGATGTCTAGGCTGCCTGGAAGATATGTTAGCCTGAATTCCCCCATGGAGAGCAAAATCTATGCAGCAGATCTGGTCATACATAGTTTATCATTATGGCTTTATAACCTCCAATTATTTTTTCTGTATTTTTTTTTCTAACCAGGGGATATAGGTTGAAGGTTTAAGTAAATTTTCAAGGGGGTCTCTTCAAAATGAAGACAATATGTTCTTAATTCTTAATAGAGTTAAGTGGCATCTAGAATATAATTTTATGTTTGTGTTGGCTTATATCTTAGATTGGGAAGGGAGTAACTAAATTGTAATCTAAGGAAAGGGGTGAGCGCAAGTTACAGAACCATCATGTGACCTTGACAGACTTTTCTCGTGTGTGTGTGTGTGTGTGCGCATGCATGTGAGTGTGTGGGTAGCTAAAAATAACTGATATATTGAACATATTTTCTTGGGGAAAGTATTTGAACAGAGAGTATTCTGTGGCTGTTGGCTACCATTTAAATTAAGTACTTTTCCTTTGCAAAATCTCCAAAGAGTGTCAGTACATGAAAGAAAATCACAATGCTCTGTAATAGTGAAAACCTGTGACTCAGAAGCAACAAGAGCATGAATAGAAGCAGTCTGTTTACCAGGGGTATTCTAGGGAGAAACCCCAGAAGATTGCCTTCATCCCAGCAGCCAGAAACTGGGAGCTATGCTCAAGTGAGTAATAGAACAGAAGAAAAGGGAGCAGAAAAAATGTATAGTTCAATAAAAAGAACAGCAAAAACAACAACAATAATAATAATAAAGAACAGACTTCTGGATAGAAGAGGATGCAGGTCTGGCATCCTGGACTTCAGCCAAGATGGATGATTCTATGCAAAGGTATAGTTTATGGGAACTAAACTCCACTTTATCAAATACATATTAAACAGCACACACACACACACGCACACGCACACATGCACTGCCATCTACTAACTGGGTAAGTTCAGAATGTTACCACTCCTTTTTAAATTGCCTTTTCATCTTAGGACAGTCTTAAAGACACAGCAAAAACTGCATGGAAAGTCTCCATGCTCCTTCACACACTTCCTTCTGGGATGACTCTGCTGTGTCGCACTGGACACTAACTACCACTGAAACCCGACCAGCTGAAGTGTTGCATCATTGATCTCAGAGCTGTTACTTGATGTCCATTTTTTGACTAGGAATCATATCCGGGTACCCAAACAAATGTAGTTGCTTTTTTTCTTTCTCCTGTATACTGTGGTAGTTCACAATGGCAGACGTTTTAGATGATTTTGACAGCCTTGAGGTTTACTGGCCAGACATTTCACAGCAAGCCTTTTAGCCTTGGTTGGTCTGCTGGTTTTACCATGGTTAGTCTGTGGTTGTTGGAAGGTAGACCCATGTGGATCGTCATGAATGGTGTTGAACTAACCACCTGTGTGAGGGCTTGTCTGCTGTGGCTCACGTGGGACTCTTCCCTGACTTCTCTCATCACATTCTCTACCACGGCCCTCTGAAGACGGCAGTGAATTTCTCACACCTCATGTTAGATACCTTGAGTTGCTGCTGCTTCAATGTGACTCCAGCCACACTTATTTGCTTTAACTGTTCTTAGACAAGCCTTTCCTGCTGTCTTCTATTTAGAGGCTTTCATAGTGTACACATTGCATTCCCCTTCATGTGTAGGCATGGTTCTCACCCTTCCTAATACTGTGACCCTTTAATACACTTTCTCAGGTTGTGGTGACCTCCAACCATAAGATTATTTTCACTACTACTTCATAAAACTGTAATTTTACTAATTATGAACTATAATGTAAATATCTGTTTCCCAATAGTCTTAGACTACCTCTGTGTAAAGGCCCCCACAAACGGCTTGCGACCCACAGGTTGAGAGCCATTGATGCAAAACATTCCCTGATGAAATGGGATTGGCCTAGTGAATAGTCTAGCATGCAATGGGAAGGGTTTCAATAGACCCCACCCTAAATCGAGAGCTATAGACAATTGATGACTTTGGAGGGAGGGAGAATTAGTTTTATTTAAGGGTATGGTTCTTGTTAGGGTGACCACTTCAGTGGATGCCTCTATAGCATTAAATGGGGTTGATGATTCACTTTATACAGGAAAATAAAGATCAAATAAAGTTGGGGTTGTGAGGTGGGGTAGGTCCGGGAGAAGTCAGAGGGTGAATATGGTCAAAACACATTATATAAAATCCTCAAAAACTAAAATGTACTTTTTAATGGGATTGGCTTGTGTCTTGGCACTTTGCTTCCTTCCTAGAAGTTTTGCAGTCCTTTATTGATTTTCAACTTATGTTTTGTTATCCAGAGAGAAGGAAGGAACAATATCTACTTTACCATTGGGGTCTGGTGTTTGGTATAGGATAGGTAGTAATATCGGTTGAAGGAATAAATCAATAGAAGAAAAACAAGGATTGAATTTGAAAGCTTAAGGAAAAAGCATATACTCTGAATTATTTCTGGTGAAAATTTCTATTTATGAATATCCACCTTTTGTCTAAATCATTGTGAGTTGTTAAATATTTAATTTAATGTCATTTATCTTCTTTGCCTTTGCATATACATGGATTGAGAATATATGTTAAGAAAAAAATAAGATTAATTTTTTCTAACAAACACCATAAGATGGCATTTGTCTAAAGAGGCCTTCTTAAGTATGTGTATGCATGTATTCATATTATACACACACACACACACACACACACACACACACACACACACACACACACATCTCCTGCCCATACTGGCTATGAACTTCTAATGTAGCCTAGACTGGTCTCAATGTCATAATACTTCAATGCCTCAGCATCTTGAATCTGGGATTATAGGTATCTATCATTCCTGTTTGGTGGAACATAGTACTTCTAATACATATTCTGTATTTTCTATAAGCAAGGATTTCAATAATATAATGAATGTAGAGCCACATTATAGATAAAGGAAGAAATAAACGAGACCTCTCGAACAATAACAAAATTGCCACCAAATACAACAGTAGTAGATGTATTCAAAGAGATGACATATTCAAATGAGCATCGGTGTCCCCAGAGGAGCAGTAGAGAGCTACACTAGAAAACCTGTGAAAGACGTATGATACAGGATCTTAATGAATTTCTCCAATGTGTCATGGGCAACAGTTTCCTTACTCTGGAGGATGAAATTTCGAGGAAGAATGCAGTGCTTTCTAGGCTGTGATCCTTGACTGAAGTGTGAGCCCATTCAAATCAAAGAGAAAGAAAGTCCCATTACTTTTAGTGAAGTAACTCTACCTTGCATGGTGTGTGTGTCTATTCACAGGTGTAATTGCATTAGGGCAGTCATAGCAATTGTTGGTAAAAGTGAAAGTACACAAAAATGTCCTTAGGGTCATGCAGTCTCAGGAGAGAACCACAAAAAGGGGTTCTCAAATTACAGAGGTGAGTCTGATTGTACTAGAGGATGATGGGTTGGAAAGCATGGCTGCCTATTTTGGCAATGACAGGTTATTTAGAGTCTCAAGTAAAACCTTAGCAAGGTTGAGTTTGGGTTAGTGGAGCATCACTAAAAGGCTAAACAAGACAAACATATGACTGAATTATGATTATGCCAAATGACCATGGTTTATGACTGCTATACAGTTTAGAAAGTAGAAAGACCCAAAGGAGAGCTGTGAATGAGCAACTGCATACACATTATGATGTTTAGTTTGGATGTATGTAGGACTCCTAACAATGAGAATGGGAGTGTCTCTGACTATTTTGCCAGCTCTTGGAACTCTTTTACACCTACTGGGTTGCTTCATCTAGCCTTGATATGAGAGTTTGTGCCTAGTTTTATTGCATCTTGTTATGCTGTGTTTTGAAACACACATGTTGCTGAAAGACATGCTCTTAAGGAAAAGAGAGAAGAAGTGTATATGGGGAAAAGGAAAGGTGGGAAGGACTGGGAGAAGAGGAGGAAGGGGAGGATGTATTGTATGACAATAATAACAAAGAAAAAGAAGGAAAGAAAGAGAAAGAAAGAAAAGAGGGAGGGAGGAAGGAAGGAAGGAAGGAAGAAAGGAAGGAAGGAAGGAAAGAAAGAAAGAAAGAAAAAAACTGGGATTATATAGGCTGGTGGTTTCCAAAAGAAGTTAATGTCAGTGCATGTGGTGAGGAGGCAACAAGCAGGAAAATAATAAAGAAGAGAACAGACTGGCTTGTGTGATTGGGAGTACTGGTAGTTAGTGGTGGTAGACTGGACTTGAGGAGCAGTCAAGTTTTCAGGGTAAGCTATTGGACAGGTAGGGACACTGAAGGTTATATATGAAAAATAATTAGTTCAGTTATGAATAGGTAATTTTGAGGATGTGTATCTAAGAGGAGAATTAGAGTCAAGTATTACATCTTTCAATGTCTAAACAGATTATACTGAAAGTCTAGGTACCCAAATATCTAGATACTAAAGACCTTTCTTTCTATAGGTCACATTAGTATTTGGATATAACTACATACTTCGTTATATACTTTAAGTCAATTCTAGATCATGTATAACACATAATACAAGGTAAACAACATGAAAATTATTATCATATCATATTATTCAGTGACTGATGACAAAAAACAAGTATCTGTTCATGTTAAGCATGGATGTAGTTTTAAAAACAATACTCAACTGAAGTTGATAGAATCTGTGACTATGAAGAACCAACTGTCTATTAATGAAAAACTGCAACACTGCATAGGAACACTGACACATGCGCATGCTTGTTCTCAACAGCACTCATGCTGTGTCCTTTAGGAGGTACAATTGCCAGGTAGGAGCAAATAAAGGCAGGTATGTGACAAATGCGCTCCTAAAATGGAAAGCCATATTAGGTCTCTTTTCTTAATTGAAAACAGTTTATCTTTTATTCATTTCCCTGCTTCTTGTTTTCTGTCTTTGCCTTTTGAATACTGCAGGTATAATTCAAAGTATAATTAAACAGTATAATAGTGGATTGTGCCCTTATTAGAGCCATTTTTAGCAAGCATTAAAAGGAGTCATGAGAAGTAAAACAGACCAGGCTTCAGCTTCCAAGAAGAAAACTCATATGCATATCTGTGTGACTTCCTGTTCCTGTCTGTGTTGGCCTCACCAATGTGCTTCCTCACTTCTGGTCCTTCATTTATGCCCTTCTTAGCGTGATCCTATAGGAGTTTTATATTTTTAAAATGCTTGTCAAAAGAAATTTCAAATGTTACAACTATTTTATTTTTATGGACATATCTGTAGCTGCAAAACCATGGCTGGCTTATATAGAGGTGTATGTTCCTCTAAGTACCTTGCTACAACTACTGTTGTCCTCAAGGACTGCAGTATAATGGCAATAACAATTCTCAGCTATCTTATTATGGTGATTAAATATTTTATCTGAAAGACTGAAAGTCAAATTAATAGAAATACAAAAACCTTACTTCAAATTAACAACAAAGATTATAAAATTATTTTCTTGAGGTTTATGTGCTTCTTGTAGTCTACACCCTTGATTTATGGAATGCTTACCTAATAAGTTCATGGTAGCATCATGTGGATTTTAAATTGCAATCAAAAAGAGCATTGATTTGCCTCTTATTGAAGGGCCAAATCTAGTAAATGTTCTTAATTGAATAATAGATTATCCCTAATGTTAATGAATAAATACAGATAAAAGAGATTGTATAAGCCAAATCACAAACTGATTTTTGGTAGACTTACTTTTATCATTTATGCAGTTGATTAGCTCATGTTTTAGTTTTTAAAACTAACTCTCTCTCTCTCTCTCTCTCTTTCTGTGTGTGTGTGTGTGTGTGTGTGTGTGTGTGTGTGTTCAGTTAAGGATTATAAAATGGCTTTCCTGTCATTTTATTAGAGAAAAGATAAAGAAACTCTACAGGGAAAGAAGCAGATAATCTTAAAAACACCATGACAAAGGCAACTTACAGAAGAAAGAGTTTATCAGGGCTTATACTTTCAGAGTATGGGTCCATTGACATCATAGTGGGGAGCATGGCAACATGCAGGCAGACATGATACTGGAGCAAGGACTGAAATCTTACATCTGAACAACAATCAGAAGGCAGAGAGAGAGACATGGCATTGAGTGGGCCTTTTGAAACCTCAATGCCTACTCCCAGAGACACTCCTCCTTCATCAAGGCCATACCCACTTATCCTTTCCAAAAAGTTCCACTAACTCAGGATCAAGTATGTGAATATATGAGCCTATGGTGGCATCCTCATTCAAACCAGTATACATGGTAACATATTAGAAAAATTTTCAATATTTGTTGAATGAAGTAGATTTTGAAAGAAGAGAAATGATGCAACAATGGCCACCCAGCATAATAAGTTAAACAGATACAATAAACATTTTCTTAAAGAAACCAGCAAGATGAACACTTACCAAAACATCTAAAAGAGCATCAGATCTTGTTGTTAGCCTGAACCATATGTTTATAGTCATTCAAGAACAGAAAATCTTAAAAAGTTAATAAACTTAAAACTTTATATATGGAACAGATTTTAAGTACTCCACACTGAGTTAACAGATGTGTGGCTTACTATGAATTCTTACTGCTGCACAAATCTAAGTTGAGCAATTATTGATAATCTCAGGAAACTTACTTATAAGGAGTGTGATGTAATTCTGACATTCAATGTTTTGATTCTGTTCCATGAAATCTCTGATACCATATCATCTACATAATATCAACATCAGTATAATGGGAATAGTCCATTACTCTCCAGAAAGGAACAATTTCATTTTGAACTGTTTCTTAGACATATGTCATTCTTGTAAATTATTTAGGAAGAATTCCTAATTCTAGTTTAAAATTTTATCCTTTGGAAAACTAAAACTGTCCCCACAACTTGATACCCCAAGGGTTGCTCTACATTCTGCAGTGGTACAGTGTTAACCAGATCATTAATGTAGCAATGGGAAAAAAACAGGCTTCCCTCCTTGAAGAATCCCAGCATCTGACCCTAGACCCAGTAGGTCTCTGTGGAGAGGCTATCCCAGAGTCTGTATGCATCTGTTTCACCTTTCTACCACCCAAATGAAAAGTGCAATATGGAAAACTTTCTAAACTATGTCACATCATCATATGCTTGTTGGGCAAGCATGATGCTATGATGTTGAAGTGTCTAACCTATGACTCTCTGAATCAGAATCATGCCATTCATTCAAAAACAAGAAATTAAGGGGACATTAATCTAGTTTGAGTCACGTTTCTTTAATCACTGTAGAAACAATTCAGTCAACACATAGATAATATCACCTGCATTCCTACTGTGTTTCTGTGAATTGTAAAACAGAGAATGACCTATCTCTCTCGCTTGTTTTCCAGAATTCCTTTTTTGGCCTCAATAGCCTACTTTTTAAAGAGCAGGGTTTTCTTTAGAATTAATATATGGGAGGAACAACAGAAAACCTTGTGCATTAGGCAATGTGTAGTAGATGTGGGTATACACTGTAGCTGGAAAGTTTGTGTTCATGCAAATAATCTGGCAGGTTCTCACAGCAAAGTCAATTTTGAAAAATTATCTGATCAATAATAGTCTCACTTCCATGAGGAGATTGATTATTTCCTTATCTCTTTTTTTCTCCTAAATTTTATTTTATTTATGGTGGGGGGGGGTGTTGGAAGAGCAGAGGGTGGATAGGAAGGGAAGGGAAATGAATGGGATGGAGATGCATGGTGTAAAAAACACAAATAATAAATTAAAAGGAGAAAAACAAGAATATTCTTCTGTAACCAGAAGTTCTTAATCTTTATTATTGCCATTACTTTTTATTTTAGTTTCCCAGGAGTCTTTGAAGACTGTGAAATAAACAAACACAGACACAAACTCTTACCAAGCATCATTGTGTCTACATGGATTAACATAACAACGGTTGCACCAAAACACATGGCTTGGTTCATTCCAGTAGGACTTGCCCCACCTGTGACTCAGAACCAGACAGTGGTCCAGAGCAGAAACTGCAGACACTGTGGAAGGAAAAAGAATCCTTGGACAGTATAACCGGTGTCCTGCTCTTGGCCCGCAGTCTAGCCACAGTAAGCCACAGGGAAGACTAAGACTGGACAGAGGTTTAGGGAGTGAGCAAGCTGTCCTGAAAAGCAGAAAAACAGGGGTGATGTTTGAGGCAGCACCGTGTGAATGACTTTTACTTCACACCTCTCTACACTGACTTTCCTAGAAGCACAATCATTTGGGAGGTGTTAGGAACCATGTAAGGAGGAGGGAACATAAAAGAGGAAAGGGAAAGCATCTGGAAAAGGGGTTTGTACAAAACTAGTGCGTGACAGTTTATACACAGGAGAAATTCTAATATATAGTTTAAAAATCACTAGCTTTGTAATTATCTTGCCAAATTCAGAAATAATTATTATTTGAAAGAATCTCTCCTAGAGTTATAAATCTCTCAGGCGTTTCTAGTTTCCATTAGCAGTAGGAAGAGCAGACCTCCTATATCTTGTAAAAGCTACTACACTCTGAGAAGTAGCAACTGCCATGTGGTGCCTTCAAGAAACCATGAATGACCGGAATGATACTGCTGAAAGGTCTGTGGAGGATGTCAGCTACAGATAATCTCTTCACTATAATGCTCTATTTTGTATCATTTCTTTTGTTTTGTTATGGTGTGGGTCAACCCCAGGGTCTCAGGCATGCCAGGAAAGCAAACTGTCCCTCAGTACAATATCTTGAATCTTGATTTGTGGATAGCTATTTATTCAAAAAATATATAAATGTATACAGAATTCCTGATTTATGGGAATTTCAAAAACAAGATCAAAGTTCTTAAGAACAGTGTTTTTCATTGTTTCTTTCACAAGCCAGTGGATTGTCTGTTACAGCCCACAGTGTGACTCAATAGTCCAGTGCCCTTGGAAAGAGAAAAACTAAAAACCCCTCTTTGAAGATCTAGACACAGCTGAATATCACACCACACATCTGTAATCTCAGTACAGAGGCAGGAGAATCACAGTTTTCAGTTTTCAGGGAGACCCTTTTTCAATATGTTGAAAGCAAAATGTTGGAGGAGGGGCCACTTGTTCGTCCTGACAGCCCAGAACCAAAATAACCATACAGAAACTGTATTAATTAAATCACTGCTTGGCCCATTAGCTCTAGCTTCTTATTGGCTAACTCTTATATTAATTTAACCCATTTCTATTTATCTGTAAATCACAACGTGGCAGTAGCTTACCAACAAAGATTTGGCATGTCTGACTCTGGCAGCTCCATGGCATCTCTCTGACTCTTCCTTCTTCCACCCAGCATTCAGTTCCGTCTTCCCTGCCTACCTAAGTTCTGCCTTGCTATAGGTTCAAAGCAGTTTCTTTATTCATTAACCAATAAAAGTAACACATAGACAGAAGGACCTCCCACATTATTTCCCCTTTTCTGTTTAAACAAGAAGGAAGGCTTTATCTTTAACATAGTAAAATTACTTGTAACAAAACAGTTATCAAGCAAGAATTACAGTTACAATATTTATATCTATTTTATCTTTTATCATAACTAAGGAAAACTATATCTATTCTCCAACTCCATCAAAGACTCCAGAAGAATATAATATTACCAAAGTAAACAGAAAGCGCATTGTAAGCCACTTCGAAAACTCTAGAAATGACAGAGACACCTCACTGCCTGGATAGTCACCCAAAGTTCTTTTGTACTGTTGGGTCATCCATCTTGTACTAGGTACAGGCCCATAGTACCTAGTAGACTTTTTCACAAAGCAGGAAATTTCAAAGACAGTTTCACCTGTACTGGAAGTTGGTCCATCACAACTTTTTGTGTCCTGCAGAATGTATAGCAGATTCTTTCATGAAGCAGGAACCCCGAAGGATCATTTCACCTTTAGGCAAGTTAATTGTCATTTCTCTACGGGTCCTACATGTCCAGTTAAGCAGTCCAGGCAGGAGCAGTTTCTTGCCCACACGGCTAACCAACTCCATAAGGAGCCTCTTCGATGCCCATCTTCCTCTTGGAGTAATTGGTGCTGCCAGGAGTAGATGTGTCTCATTGTCATGAAACATCCTAACTTCTTAAAACATTTTAAATGCAAAAAAGGCATTTAATGATAGCTTTTCTTGTCCCCTGGGTTCTTCTAACAGTAGATGCTACCATGGGTTTACATCTGCACTCTAGATGGAAGTGGACTTAAGCAATTCAGAGTCATAGACCCTTGAGGACAGGTTGCCAATGTCACGGTGGCTTTGCCTTCCAAACTGATTCAAACATGAACCCTTTAAATACTATCCAAATGAGAAACAAATAAGGACTTAATGCATGCTGGACATAGTTACTTAGCACTTAACCATATATGACCAGTACTACAGTAAACCAGACAGACCAGCTGCTACTCAAGCAAGCTGTGGCACTGCGGTGCAAAGATCAATGACCTTCAGATACCTCCCATCCCACCTGTCACTCCAGCTATCATATTTCCTTTTCTTTAATTGCTGTCTCTAGCAACATCTAAAATACCTTTTCACTGTTGGAGAGTCTAACCCTCTTGCTTTTAGTTAGATGCATTAATTAAAATAATTGTATTAATAATTTTTCTACCGTGCAGTTTTACAAGTTTACAAATGTTATACATGTTTTACACATGTTATACTTCACAAAAACCCTTTTGTTTTTTTCCTACTTAATATTTGAAGAAATATGGTCTTGGAGACAAAATAACTTGCTGAGATGCAGCTGGTTGTAATTGCTAGAGAATCAATATGTAACCTAAATCCAGGTACCCAGTGATAGAAGTGTCCTAATCCATTACACAATCATGCAGGAAGAAGAATGAATGGCTTCTGGTCAGTCTTCAAAGAGTTGGCTTTAACCCTCTGCTCCCCTTTCATGGGTCAGTGATGCTGCTTGTTTGCTTATTTGTTTGTTGTGGCTTTCCTATCCCGTGGAAGCTTTATCTCAGATGAAAATATGACTACACGCATTTAGTACTTAGATTCTTACTTTGACCTGTCTATCGTTCTTTAAAACTTCTTTATCTACACTCAGCATTCATTACCAATATTCCATCCATCTGTCTATCTTCTCAGTCACTTGTTATTAAAATCATCAGAATAATCTTCAGAATAAATGTTTGGTGTAAGCTTCAAAAGAGTTTGGATTTAAAAGAGTGAGTTTGGCATCAGTAACAATATAATTCATAATGCCTTTTAAGAATATACTCATCTTAAGTCTTGTCTCAGTCTTTAATTAAAAACTGATATTCATCTATAGCTATGTGCATCTAATCATCAGTCGCAGGAGGGATATGGGTAATAAACATAATCCTTGCTATGTCTTGCTAACTCATAACAGGTACTTTATTTGACCACACTTTGGCCTAGGGACTTTGACTGTAATTTTAGAAAATAGAAATGAAGGGCACTGGAGAAGCCACTGGAGCCCATGTATGTGTAGTGAAGGAGCATAGTTGAAGTAGACAGTAGCAGAAGACCTCCAAGATCAACCAAATACATATCCCAGTAGCCCTAATTGCAAACACAAGAGTCGAGCTTCTTGGATTTGGGATGAAGTTTAGGGAAAACCTGGAATGTCAAGGACAGGTCAACAAGGTTCTTATAAGATAGTGTGACCACAAGTCCAAGTCAGATTTTCACGAGAATGCTAGCAAGACATTCATGCTCAACTGTGCAGAAATAGATGACAATCAGAAGAGTAGACCCCAAACTTTGAAATTTTACCACAACTTGGAACTATTTGTAAGTAGTTTAATATATTTGTTACATAGCAGCTATACAGAATAAAATTTGGTACTCCCTAGGTTTTTATGATATGGCCAACACTACTTGCAAATGTTTGCTGATTCCTGTGCTCATTTTTCTTTATTAAAGCAGAAATGTTCAAGCCTAAGGTTATTATTCTGAAATGCTGGAAATGCACATAACGGCCAGAAGCTTAGACAGTATTGTACAAATGGAACGCAATGATAGAAGAAGAAAGTGATAGGTATTGTTTGGGGCTAGATAGGTGTGGGTTGTGGATTCTTCAGGAGTCGGTGGTGAAGAGGAGCACCCCACACTTTATGGAAACCTGGCTGGCTTGGAAAGTTCATTGTTCGACACCATGGATCTCCAGGTGGGTCACGTTTAGAGATACACCAACCTGGAGGACTCCATGCTGTTGAGCTGTTCACAAGCAGCGGGACTGGAGTCTTCCATAGCGTTATCACGCAAAATCTCCTTCTCCAGGGAACCTCATTCTTCCTCGTCCAGCAGTGGAGACAGATGTCACATCTCTGCATCAAACATGTGCTCTTTTGTGAAAATGGTTTAACCTATTGTCACAAAGTACAATAAAAGTAAGTGTTAAATGGTGATCTTTTCAAAAGCTGTTTAAAACTGAGAAAAGTCTAATTGCGATCTCAATTGTGAATTTCAATTGTGTCTAAAATGTATTATAGTAATGGATGAGTCTGGTACCTAAAGCAACTATTATTTTTTGCTAAAATTTAAAGTTATTGAACATATAAAGATGACATAACAGCATGCTATTCACTATTAATGAAAAATGGATTTGTTTCATAATGAATACATGTAATTTTTATATTTCAACATATTTTGAAAGCTTTTTCTAGATGCTTTATAATACAGTAGTTCCCTCTTCTCTATGGATGACACAATCTAAGACACTCTAAGGAGCCCTAAAACTGCAGATAATACCAAACACTCTTTTCCTGCTTATGAATACCAATGACATAGTCCAGTAGTCCAATAGGAGTTGATTCACAACAAAGATTAATAATAAAATAGAATGAGTATAGCATTGTGTCAGGCAAAAATAAAAAACTTACTGAAAACTTACAAACTGTTTATTTTAGAGTTTTCTATTTAATATTTTTGGAACATGGTTGTCTGCAAAGACCTGCAAGTTTTGAAAATGAAACTCTGGATGAAGGGGAAATACTGTAGTATTCAGTTAGATTGAAGCAGACATCCCAGTGGAGTTTCATAAGAAATCCACTCTTCTCTCGGCAGTAGCATGGCATTGGGGTTTGCTTTAAGATAGGTGTTGTGTGTGATCTTACTCAACTGATTTTTATGAAATGTTTTATTCTTCATGTATCCAGATGAGTCATGCCTATGTTTTTAATTGAGACGGTTATGCGGTGCCATAGTAATAAAACACTGCGCAGCAGGCATCATGATGCCATTTAATATGCGGTTGAATCTATTTGCTGCTATTTTACTAAAGCTTCATGCACAAATTAAGTTAAAGCTTTTTTAAAATTTCTGAATAATACTTTTACTCAATAATTATTTTAATCATTTTTAGTAATAAAAATAACTTTTTGAATAAAATCTTAGCCCATACTTCTGTAAAAGTCTCATTGAATATATAAAAGGAATTGCTGCCTCTCCCTTCCTTATAGATTTAAAGAGTTCATATAGGAAGCAAATCACTGCTGGAGTAACTGTTTCAATGACTTTACCTGTAATTATTTCTGTTATAAAGCAGCAACTATTACCTATTAAAAAAACCTAAACATTATCCTGGGAAGACTGCTTAGTGGTAAAGTATTTGCCATCCGAGGATGAGAACCAGAGTTCAGGTCCCCAGCACCCATGTAAGAGCCAGGTAAAGATGGTGAGTCCCGTCTGATTCCAGCATCAGAAGGCAGATACAGAGACCCCTCAGCAATTTGGCCGCAGGGACAAGTCCTATCAGCAAGCTGTGGGTTTAGTTGAGAGACCAAGCCTCCAAGAATAAGGCTCAAGAACAATCAAGGAAGATTAATGATATCAGTCTCTGGCTTACACATCCACATACTTACAGGTGCTCACGTGCCAGTACATATGTGAGCATGCCTACATGCATGCATAACACACATGTACATGAAAAAGAAGAATTTAAGTCTTTGTAGTAGTATTTTCCTAAGTAATTTGAATATTCATATTTTATACATATTTGGGCAAATTATAGAGTTCATGTTGATCATCTACATAATGAGAACACACTTTTATCAGATAATTATATACATAATTATACTAATATTTCCCAAGCTTTGTTTTACTCATCCATTTTTGATAAGTTTTGGCATAATTTTGTGAGTTTCAACATTTCTAATCATTTTACTTTTGATATAAAATGATTAAAATGCATTACTTATACTTTTTTTATAATTCCCCCAAAATTTCTATTTCTCCTCTTAACTTCTTCAGTTGGTAACCTCTCTCTCCCTTCCTCCCGCTCTTCCCATCTTTCTTCTCCTAGTTATCATCTTCCTTCTGTTTTTCTTTGCTTTCAATTCTTCTTGCATGGTATTTAAAACATTAGAGTTATGATTTCTGTTTTGACAGTCTCTGTTCTCATTCAAACTATAGAACAGTTCATTGAACCGCAGGATTGGAATGTAACAGATGATATTCAAGGGATTGTACTTCACTAGAATTCTTCAGTTACTATTTATAGTGAAATAGTTACCTTATAGTTATTTGTAAAATTAATGATATAATATATTTGTAATTACATAATATAACAACAGTAAAGTCAAATGTTTAACACAAATAAGAATGTTTTGTAAATGAAAATAGGGAATTTGTTTTGACAAATTACTTAATCTTTAAAATTTAAAGTTCTGGGATTGTGTTACTTTAAATGTTCTTTTAAATTTTTTCCATGCATAAGCATACATTTTACACTTTATTGTATTCTTACAGAGAATGTGGCTTTAAAATGTCTTTCCATTGGAAATTTCTCAATTTTTCAGGTGCTCGGACTATTGAAAATTGTGTTTTTGTTGTCATTGATGGGGACAAAATTATATGCACACAGATACACACATGTAAAGGCAAACTATGCATATTTCATTTTCATTCCTAAATCCTTATAGTATTCATTTTTTCCACTTGCCTTGTGACATCCTTCTGATTTGTAGTTGTATTCTCATTTTTTTTTTAATTTTTTTATTTTTCCATTCAAAAATTGACCCTTCCTCCCCTTCTCCCATTCCCCTCCCACTCCCTCCTTCCTCCCCCTGCCCTGTGGGAAGTCCAAGGCCCTCCCCCCTCCATCCCGGCCTAGGAAGGTGTGCATCCATATAGACTAGATTCCCAAAAAGCCAATACATGCAGAAGAGACAGGTCCCAGTGCCATTATCTTTTTTAACATTTATTGTATCTGGGTCAAAATATTATCAAATTCTATCCTTTAAATATATTTTGAATTTTACAGATAATTATTACTATTGCTCTCACTGCTATCAAGTCCACATTCCTGATAATACCAATATATCCAGCACCAACCTTATTGCCTGTATGTCTCTCCTTCTAGCATGTCTGATTGATGTGTAAAATACTTTAAGATTTTTATATGCAATATATTTTATTATATTATTTCCCCTATTTTTAATTTTTAATTTTTAATTTCCTGTGAATTCTCTTCCTTCTGATTCTTTATTTCCCATTTTTATACCGCTTTTATGATACATCTCCACTATCTTCTGCCTATCTTTACCAAATTAGTGGACAGTATTTATAACCTAAAAATATAGTTCTTAATTTTACAACAGAGATCTGTATACCACCTTTGTCATTTTCTGACAATGATGAAAATTACCTTTGCATGAGATTTTTTTATTTCTTTCACACTCAGTTTCAGATATTTGCTAATATATTATGATAATTTAGTCAATTTTTTTGCTTCTGAATCTTTCATTTTGATATCCGCGTTTATACACGCTTTCTTTGATTAGAATATTTTCAGTTAGCTGCACTGTGGAGTAACACCACTATTGCTCCTTGAGTTACTAGATCTGAGACTACACATCTTTATATGAAAGGATCTATCTCTAAGTTCTTTTATTCTGATTCAACTTCTTGTAAATGATTTTACTACTTAGTTTTATTGAATTTGCATTTTCCTGAGCCAATGCATACTTTTTGTCTTTATCTATTCTTCATGTAAGAATAGGTTAGATGACAAAAAAAAAATAGGTTAGAATCCTGCTTCTACAGGTTTGATGACTAAAACTCTTGAATCCTGCTTTTACATTTGTGGCTCTAAATATCACGAGTGTAGCCAATGAAGGTGGATTCAGAAGCATTAGCTGTTTGTCTCTCTGACATGGCTCAATCCTGAGAGAACATAAGAGACCATCATTCAACCCACAGGTGTGAATTGAAAACGTCCGTGGCTTTTCACTTAGCTGACACTGGGGCATCAAGGTGCTCTCGTGTATGCACTCAGCATCTTTGTTTCCACGTTCCATCCCAACTCTGTTTATATATCCAGGAGAGTTCATTTCTAACATGAAACTGAAAATGCCCCACTTTGCCTCTCCCAGAAGTTCCATCTCTCCTGATTTTAAAAGTTCTGTCGGGGCCCATGCAAAGGGATACAGGCTGCCACAGTCTCTGACCCAGCACTGGGTCTCTCCATCTCTTCCCTTCTTTTTCTACTATCACTTTTCTTTCTTTTTGTAATGGCTCTCCCCTGGAGACTGTCAGCTGCCAATAATTCCTAAACTGGAGGTATCCTTCTCCAGACCATGCTAAAATGATGATTCCCTTGATCGCATGCAGGTCCTGTGTAGCAAGATTTTTTTTAACTAAACATAATTCAAATGGCCAGTAGTCCATTCCTGGTAAAGTTCTCAATTCCCTCTAAAATCTCTCAATCACAGTCTTTTGCCCACGATCCTAACAGCATTTTGTGCTTACATGCTCCCACCAGAGGTCTGCTTATAGAATTCTAGGGATCCAACAGCCTCCAGCTTCACATTTTCCCCCAATTCCTCTCACAACCCAGTTCCTAAAGCCTGCAAACCATGCAGTCAGGATTTTCTCAGCAATGATGCCATTTCTCAGTATCCATTTTCTGTGTTGATATGTTTTCCACAGATATGATAAAGAAACACCTTTTAAAACACCACTTAGAAGAAGGACTGTGTATGTAGCACAGTTAGAAAGGATGGATTCATCAGAGCAGGGAAGGCATGGTAATGGGAACTGTTCACATCTGAGTATTCAGGAAGCAGAGAAAGGGGACTGTAGTGCTTCAGTATCTTTTATATGTAAATAAATTTCTCCATACTTACAGAGGATATTTAATATATTCAATACAGCTAAGTAATGCTAAGTGTACCTTTTAGTAAAGTTATGGGGTTTGACTGCAGCTAGAACTAGCAAAAAAGTCTAAGTTGGAAAAAGCACAGACAATATTATCTTCAAGTAACTGAAGCAATTTGATCAAACCACAAAGATGCCTCTAATATTAAAGCACTGCCCAGTCCCTTGTATATAGTGATGTTACTTGCTAAGTACTAAGCGGATATTAATTACCTATGATTTTGTTTTGCATAGTAAATTAGCAACATTCTATGATATGCCTGACCTTCCTGCTTCCTTTTCATCTGAGTGTTTAAGCAGAATCCATGTAATTATTGCTGTAATAAGATAAGTGCTTTGATGGGATTTTTGAATCGTCCTTCTGAACTTTAAGCTCCTGATATGAAAGCATCAAAAGCTGTATTGGATCTGTTACTACACCTGTCACCATTGTAAGATAGAAATACTGTGAGTCTCTTTTCATCCCAGAGAGTCTCAAAAATAAAGCCTCCCAAGCTTACTAAGGTAGTAAATGAAGAGAAACATGATTGGAGGTGTGAGGATACTTGGAGTTCTTCACACACAACTCAGACTCTCATTGCCCTGCATGCTGGGATCTGGCTATCTCATGACTGATACTCATTTCTGTGCTACTAATATTTTGTTGAGGAAGAGTATTAACTAAGTTTAGAATGCAGCATTCTTAGATTTCAACAGGTTAGTCCAAACTGAGATATGTGTGCATGTATTTGTGTGTGGTTATGTGTGTGTGTGAGAGAGAGAGAATGGTGAGGAATGAAATTTGATTCCAATTGAAATCATTCAAAATGTCATTTGATTTTCATTCAAAATGGTGTTTTTAATTACTTCATAATTTAATTGTCACAATATTTTAATTCTGCTCCTGCACAGCAGAGCAGATTTTGTGTGGTTTCTGTCACTTCTAGTGACACCTTTATCTATTACTAGTCAATTACATTCCAATAGCCTTTATTCATGAGAAGAAACAAAAGCCAGAGTCTTACAGTGAAGGGATCCTAAATTACATATTATAAATTTTTTTACCCCAGTCAACTAAGAACTGGATTTCAGTAATGTTATGGATAAGTATTAATGTTCGATCCCTTCATGTATCTATAGCCATTGATAGATATACCTAATATATATGATGTAATAATGTGCTATATTGATAATTGATAACATCTTACACAGACACTAAAATCTATAATACACATATAAATACATATATACATAATATATATAATTTGCTGCATATTTAGGACTTTAATTTCATTTACTTGTAATTTATTATATTCATATCGGTAAGAAAAAGAGTAAAAATTGCTTACTAATTTTCCACTACCCCAGAGTGTGTGTGTCATAGCATAACAAAATAAGGTTCTGAAATGAATAGAGTTTACACATCTATCCCATGTCCTGAGCAAACTCAGACCCTCTTTCTTAGTAGCCCTTGTTATCACCCTTCTCGGGCCTGTCACATCTACCTCATGTTCAAGTATGCTGACCACTTGTCTCCAGTCTGGGGCAGAGCTACCTTGGAGCTCAGAACTTCTGACTCTTGTACAACTTATTAGATGGTAAGGTTTTTGTTACACGCTGGAAATTTATTATGATAACTAAAATCCACAGTTAAGCATCATTACTATTACTAAGCTGCTACTTAACTTTAAATGAATGCAATGCTAACAGAATTAAATTATTGACGCTTTAATATCATCTTCTTGAAATGAGGTAATAATGTCACCTGTCCTGGAGTAGGTGTGTTAATACAGCTATTTTGTTCCTTACACAGATGAGAAAAGATGGAGAAAAACCCAGACTTCCAGAGGAAAAATACTTTTTATATCTGCTACACAGAAAATAAATTCATAAGTTATGTATATATGTTAATCTCCTGCCAAATGTCTGTTTTAACGAGGAGTTTATATCTACCTAAAAATGTTTATAACATAAAGCAGACTAGTCTATTAATTTTCATGATAAATGTGTTTGAAAAATACTCTTTGTTGTTGGCATCTTTCAGATTGAAAAAAATAGAATAATAAAATACACTACAGGTTTGCCTTTTTATTTTTCAAGGTAGTAGAATTCCAATTTTCTATAGGAAGAAGTTATTCAAGGGAATTCACTCTCAGAAACAAAATCTCTTTGGAGACCTTACCAAGGAAGCTCTGTTTCTGGGAGTCTTGAAAACACATTTCCACCATTGTTATGGAGATATGCCTTCTCAGTAGATGCCCAGGGTACCCGTGGCATCTGTCTCTCTCCCGCCAGAGGTTGTTTGGGATCTACAAGATCACAAGACTGAACATCTGAATATCTGCTGTTGCTGTTCAGATTGGTGACATTTCATTGTCAACACAGTGCTCTGAAGTGATGTTTTCTTTTCTGTCCAGAGAAAGGACTGACTATGTAGGTAGCAGACCACGAGAGCCTGACTCTTTCATGCCTTTCTTGGTCCATTACAATGGAATACTTCTCTGTTTCCGTGCAGGGCATGAGTCTGACTGCCCTCCATGTTAGGATTGCTTCCCAAATACCATTTCCAAATGTCAGAGTGCTGCTGGTTGGCACTGGCAATTCACTGTGCTACCGCTGGCTACTCATCAACCGTCACTTTCACACTCAGAATTAAATGCCTGTACTTACTTTGAAAGATCCACAAACATGACAGGTGAAATCCAACTCCTGTGCCTGGCTGCCTAACTCATTCTCTTGCTTTACATCAGGATTCTAAAAATATACATGCAATTGCTTACCTTTGCTTCCTTTTATTTCATGTTATTGTTGTTCCAATTGTTAGCTTCCTTTCCTGGTTCATGCACTGTTTCTGAATTGATTATGCAATCACTGAAGTGGCAACTTCAGACTTACGCACTTTCCAGTTGATTGCAAAGATTCATAAAACATCTGAAAAAAAAGAGACTATTTGAAAGAAAAACAATTATAGCTTTCTTTCATTGTTGCATATTATAGGGACAGACACTTCAGTCAGCTTATTTTGGGAAGGAAGAGCTGGGCTCATTGTGGGTTGCCATGGGGCGTTCACATCATCTGCCCACCTAAAATCTATTTCACCCTTCTTTTTCGGAGCAATGTATAGAAGAATCCTGACCTGCTCCTGGAGAAGCCTGTGTAGAATTTATGTGAAAGAAAAGGAACATATTTCCTCATACAACCACAACCTTCCTGATTTATTGAATAGTTCAAAACACAGTGGGGTTTTTAAGTCATGATATCCTCATTTACTAAATAGAAATATTGATATATTGATCAAATATACCTTACTGAAGGAAAAAACAGAGGATCATGTAAATTACATACAAATGTGTGTATTCTAATGAAAAGAGCATTTCAGAGAGAGTGACGTGTGAGTCTTTGGGTGATTTTATTTTTTAAAGTAGGGTGTTGATTCCTTTTCATACTTGCTGATTTCTTTTGGGCACAAAAAGAATTGTGATCTGATAGCCCTGTGGATCTTATCAACACTCTCACCAAGGTGCCCACACTCTGTAGATTTTGACTTACCAATTTGGGGGGACTGCTAACAGCATTAATTAATGGACTATTTCCCACTACTATGCTGACATCTTTCTTGAAAAACGTGCTTTTGAGGCCGAGCTGTATATTTAGCAAAAGAGAGGCACAACTATGGTGGGAATCATGTTGGGAGTTTAAGGGAAGAAATGGTAAAATTAATTATCTTGTTTAAAGTCATGAAGTACAGTCATGAACCATCAATCTCAGGTGGAAGAAAATTAATGAACTAAGGCTGTGTTTTAACCCCATCAGATTAATTTGCTGAATATTTTGAGTAAAGCCTAGTCAATTTTCAATTGTGGAGACAAAAAAGAGTGCCTAATTTGCTGCCCTTTAACTGACTGATAATTATGAAGGGATCCATAACTTGAGAATAATAATCCCATCTTAATATATAGGTATTACTAAAGGCCAGAATATATTTTTCTTCATAGGGAAACTGAGGTGTTGCATAATCTCTCAACTGGAATATCCTCTAAGCCTACGCTTGTCGGCTAGTTCAGCTCCTGCTCAAATGGCCAACACAAGAGAGGGTGTGTTGGTGGAAACAAGCGGGAGTCTCAGGGATTCTGGGAAGAAGGCTGACTGGGAAATAACTACCATCTTCTTTGTGGCAGAGATTCTCTTCTGTTCTTGTCACCCTGTTAATCCTGCGTAACTTGGTTCACTGTGGCAGAGAACTAGAGAACGCGGAAAAGAAAACAAGAGATGAAAACAAGTAATTCAATCTCATCTCTTCTCTCTTCTGCCCTCCCCTTCTCTCCTCTGCCCCTCTTCTCTCCTCTGCCCCCTTTTCTCTTCTGCCTTCCCCTTCTCTCCTCTGCCCCCTCTTCTCTCCTCTGCCCTCCTCCTTCTTTATTTCCTTCTTTCAACTAGTATAAAATGATTTTTAGAGGATCCCACTTAGAAACAGGGGACCTCCAATTTAGACTCTCTCTCTCTGCATAGTGTCTGTGGGGCTCTGCACCCACTCCCATCTGCTGACAGCTGAGCAATGCACCAGCTACGAGCACAGCAGAGCCTTATAGGAATCACTTCATTGACTCTTTTTCCAGTCATATTTAGTTCTAGCCTAGGTTTCTGGACTATCCAGTCTCCGGTTCCCGTCTATCCAGTAGGTATAGCACATGAGCTCCCTCTCATGCCATGGGCCTCAAGTTAAAACAAGCATCAGTTGGCCACTTCCACAAGTTCTGGGCCACCATTGCACCAGCACGTCTTTCAGGCGGGACAGATTGTAGATCGAGGGTTTTTTTCCCTTGTGTTTGTATTGGTGTCCAAGTTTCTCCTTCCATAGTCTGCAGAGTATCCTCTTGCACCGAGGAACCTAGAACCTACGGGTGAAAGCTCCGTACAGGCACCTGCTCGATCTCTCTACGTTCAGCGAAATGTGTGGACATTGTCCTTGGCATGGGGTCTCTCCACTTGGAGATGGAGGAACCTGCTGAGGGTGGGGAGGAGAGACTGCAGGATTCAGAAGGGTTGGAGGACACCGGCAGAACATGGATGGCCCACTGAACCAACTAAGCAGGGCTCACATGGGCCCACAGAGATTGAAGCAGCAAGCATGGGACCTGCATGGGTCTGTTTCAGGTCTGTCTGTTTATGTGTTATGGGTGTTAACTTGCTGTTTCTGTGAAACTCCTAACAGTGGGAGTGGGGATATTTCTGACTCTTGCCTGCTCTTGAGACTCTTTTCCTCCTGTTGGGTTTCCTTGCCCAGCCTCAATTTGGAGGCTTTTGCTTGCTTTGTGATATCTTGTTTTGTCCTGTTGGGCTACTGTCTATTGGAGGCCTGCTCTCTTCTGAAGAGAAAACAGAGGAGGGGGGAATTGGAGGAGGTTGGAGGAGCTAAGAGGAGTGGAGGGAGGGGGAACTGTGGTTGGGATGTATTATATGAACATCTATTTTCAATTTAAAATAAAAAGAAATAGGTGCCATTAGTATTAGATGTCACCTATGTTATTTTTTATTCCTTGCCAGGCCTTCTAGTTGTACATACTTGTTTACTGATGTTGAAATAGCGGGTCAGTGATGACACAATCTGCTGGTGTGTACCCTGCTTTCAGAACTAATGACTGCATCCTGCTCAGGACTTCACAGGACTCTTCCTCTTCTTAGGTGCACACATTCCTTATACTTCTCTTGTGTAATAGTTAAAGCTACTGTTTTGATCTCCACATCAGCACCGTGATAAGTTGTAACGCACATAAATTAAATGTGGTCTGACTTCATTAGTGCCTCAGTTGTTGAAAGAGACACACAATTTTGAAATCGAATTTCATGTTAGAAAAATAAAGACAAAAATGAACACATTTAATTCTTGTTTCATATATCATACTATGAAAACAAAGGAATCTTCCTTGGGGAGGTAGAGCCCTGGAAACTGTATGGCCATAGCTACCAAAGCTTCCCCAAGCCAATGGTTTTAGGGTTCTTGTCCAATGAATTCCAAGAATGAAATTCATGGTCTTGAGAAGATAATTTTATGAGAGAAGTTTACTATAGAGTCATATGTAGGACTTTAAGGGGGAGGTAAAAGAGTTGGGGGAAGGAAGAGGAGGGAGGGATCAGCGGAGGGAGGAAGGGAACAATGAAGGGAGGGTAAGATTGTGAGTTCCTTTGTAGCAGGAAAAGGTCCCAAGAAAAAGCGAAACCTCAGAGCTAGTAGTCTGGGGCCTTTTCACAGGAACTTTGCCAGAGTGAGGTGTAGGGAGGGGGAGGAGCTGTTCAGTCCAGGTTCCTTCTCTCTGCTTCACATACAGCCATTAGGCAAAGTGTTTGCTGATCAGACAAAGAAATGGGCCAGAACTCTCTCTTGCTTGTGAATTTCTGGCCTCTCCAGGACACTCTCTGCAGTACTGGAGTCTTCATAGGTCTTGGCCTTCATTGAAGAACTTATTTCTCTTTATTGTATTAAAGGATCTCATCTTATCTAGAAGATAACCTCATGATATGTACTCCCATGTACACTACTTATCAGTTCAGTTAAAGGTTCCCCACCCATTTTATTTTATGCCTTCCATCTTTCTATTGTCTCTAAATGGCTTTGCTGCATTTTGTGTTTTCACATTATTTATCTGCTTTTATTCAGCTTCACATTCTGCTTCAACGTGTATTCATGATAGTTTTATTTAGTTAGCTTTTTCTCCTTATATGTTCATCTTTTAGCATTCCCCTTCCATTTTGTGACAACACAGGATAAAATGTGTGTGTATGTCTGTATGTCTGTCTGTCTCTCTCTGTGTGAGACTGTATGATACGTCCTTCATATGAAGATACAAAACTGCAATTCCTTTCACAGTTCAGACTTAGGGGAGACTGCTAATTCAGTGTTTCCTTTCCTCTCTCAGTCTATGATCCCTTCACCTCGCTCACTCACTCCACCCCTCTCCTTCCCCCTCCCTCAACCTCCTCATCCACCTTGGGTGAATGAATGCACAACCAGGAAGTTCAAATTCAGCCCAGTTTTGAACTTTCTGTCAGACATCTATTTTACATTTCTCAAACAGTTACTTTTTCCATATTTTTTTCTGTTGGATGGTTATTTTTTTCATTTTTGGGGGAACTCTTGCTGTCCTGGGCCTTCTGCTGAGGTCCTACCACATGCTTTTATTTATTTTTTGTCATTGTTGTAATTTTTATTTTTGTGTTTTAGTCTTTTCTTGAGCTTTGCGGTGTAGCTGAGGATGATGAACTTCCAATCCTTCTGCCAAGTGATGAGACAATAGGCATGTGCCACCAAGCCTGGTTGATTGATTTACCAACTCATTTTTTTTTTTTTTGGAAATAGATGTGTTACAAGCTTAAAAAGAAGAATGTAATGATTTCTATATTCGGTTCAATCTCACTCCCCACTGTTCCTGCTCTGTCCCTCTGTTAGACTGCAATAGCTGTTATCAGTTTACTTGCCCATACATATATACCTTTCCTCTTTTACCTCTTTAAATATCAAATAGTTTATCTGATCATCATTAGTCATTATATTGTTAGTTTCCTTGTCCTTTCCTCTGGTCTAATGTGGGGAAACCACATAGTCTTTGATATTATTCAGCATTCCTGCATTAGAGTTTCTCAGTAACTGGGATCTGCACTGTCTGCTCTGTGCTGCCAGGGTCAGTGAGTACACCATGCTGAAGTGCCAGTCAATGCAGACTGCATGCCAGCTATCCCCACAGTTGCATAGTTTCAAACTTATTTATATGTGCTTTTCTTCATCTTTTCCTTTTTTTTTGTCAGACTCTCATCAATTCTCCCTGACAAAGTATTACACAGCCTTTCAGTTAAGATGATGACATCCTCGACTCCCAGCATCTTCACCTTGAAGGTGCCAGTGAATTGAGAATTATAGCACAGGGCTGAAGAGTTTCTCACTCATATTTCAAGTGGCTCATGTCTTAGTCTGAAAGGAGATCTCATTCATTTGCTGAGCTTGAAAACAGCGTGCTCCTTGTCACTGGGATGAGGAGAGCTCATCTGCTCACTGTAAATCTGTCTTGACCACATGTGAAACTCTTCATGGCATTTAGAATCTGTGTGTTCAGAAAGCTCTGGGAGAAGGGAGGCGCTGCTTCAAACCTTGTTGTTCTGCTGTGTTCTGCCCTGTTGCACTCTTGAATTCCTAAGCTAGATATGCATACTAAGTATTATGGGGGAAGTGGTTCTACCCACTTTAAATCAGTCACACCTTAGATTCCTATCATTGTCCCCCCTCTAAGTTCACACTAAAGAACTCTATATTGACTCTGTGTAGTTTGTATTCTCCGTTCTCTGGTGCTCAGTATTTCCTCTTTAAAGTCTCCACCAACCCATCTATGCTGGAGCTTTCTACCACCTCTCATAATGTCTAGTTTTTGTGAGCAGTGCATTTTCTTTCCCAAGGGGAAGAGTGTTCAGCTCTTCACCTGTGTCTCCCTCTACTTCTCAATCTTAGCTAACTCTTTGCTTTCTCCTGGGTACCACTTTCCAAATACAGATATCAATGGAAGCTTCCCAGGGACCTCCAGAGGCAGGAGCTAGAATCTTGCACCTTCCCCAGAAGATGCTTCTGAGTTGTTACCCAGTGGCACAAAACCTCTGTTCCCTCACCTGCCATAATCCCTGGCATTCCACTCCCTCCGTGAATATTTCCATGCCTGGTAACCCCTCCATATCGGCATTGTGAATCCTCCCAACATTTAGGTGGTTTTAATGTCCCCTATCCTAGGACCGCTGTTACTCTGTTCCTGCTCTTGCTTGGCTATGATGAAGTTTGTCTTTGCTTCACTTTAGATCTCCAAACCCAGATGAAGGTTATCACCAGGAATAGTTCCAGGACTTCTGGAAATCCTGAATTCAAATGTTATCCCTCCTACCCACAACCTCCCATTCTTCTATCTCTTTTTTCCAGTTGCCTGTGTCCTTCAGCAGTGTACAGACCTTCACTGCCACTGCCCCTTCATTGTCTTAGCAGCTTCTTTCATTTACACGTCCTTCTTGCCCAGGTTTAAATGCTAACACCCAACCCTCCCTCCTCTTCATTGCTTCAAATCAGTTCTCCAACTGTCTGCTAGTGACTTTGATTAAGGAAATGCCTTTGCCTAGACTAAGTATGACCGCCAAATGTCATTCATGCAAAGTAGACACATTCAAGTCATGGTCTCCAGCCCCAACTGGCCGTAGGAGATTCTCCTTAGTCAGAACTGTCATTTGTTCCTTTCTAAAGTTTACTTACTGAGGCAGTAACCTTGCCCTCCCCACCACTACCTATGCTCTGCTTCCTTCATGCAACCCAGAAATCCTGTCAATTTTACCTAACACTTCTCAAATTCCTCTGCATTTACACAGGTACTGCTCCTGTTGAGTCACACCTCTTCTCCTTAGATGACTCTCCCTGTCTCCGTCTCTCCCTCTTCCTGTCCCTCTCCCTTCCCCACACTCTTTCACACACACACACACACACACGTTAGACTGTTTCTCTGGACCTATTCATTTGTACCAGGTATAGCATGGTGTCTGGGAAGGTGAAACTCTGGACACTAACTAAAGATGTTCCTCTCATACTTCTTAGGGGGAGAAAAAGCCAGTCTTTTATATAACACCTTTCTGCCACAGATCATTACCCCAGTTTCTGACTTTCCACACTCTAGACATCTGCACATACTCTACATCTATAGCTTCACAATCGCTGCCTTTTATGAACTCTACTTCCACCATATCCTATCTTTCAACTGCGACTGGGCGCCGCTATTCTTCCCAACATATCTGGATAAGTACAATTGATTTTTCAATGGTTGAGCTTGATGGGATTCTGCTGGGAAGCAACTCCTGACTCCTTCCTCACATACTGAGAGCAATTAGAAAGTCTTACTGACACTCTGATCTCATTACCAACAGTTCTGCATGTTAAATTGTTGGTGGTTTTGTTCCTTGACTTTTTATGCTGTTGCATAGTCTGATACAAGACTTTACAAAAGTCTGAGAGAAAGTATTTCCCCCCACACACACACTTAGAGTCCTGTAAGCCTTGGTTTGACCCACTGAATGAATAAATAAGAAATGATACATAAACAGTTCTTTCCTACAATGGATATTAGCATGTAAAATTTCTAAGCCAGATTTTGTGTTCTTCTGACTGAAATAACATGGTATGGGACACTCGTGCACTCTTCCAGGAAGGTGTCTCCCTTCTTACTCTATACAGATTTATGGGACAATTTGACTGTGAAACTGTGTTGTTTATCAAGCAACTAAGAAGTTATTGAAAACTAATCAGCTTTTTAGTTTAGAGAATTCGAAACTAAATATCCTCTTCTAAAAACATATCAGTTTAAATAGAAATAACACTCAGAATGTGGTCTACACAATCTCAACAGGGGTAAGAATGCTGGCTCTTCTGACCTGAGCTCATTTCTGCTGATGAAGGCTGCGTTTGCATTGCTTCTATCATATGAGATATCAGATTGCTGGTCAAGTGACAACGCTCACGGCCCTCTCAGACAGTTGAACTAGATATGGCTTTCTGTCTTTCTTCCTGGGTACCCAAGTGTTATCAACACCATGTTATCATGGAGACTGAAGGCTTAGAAAGTTGTATAATAGATGAACCTACAGAGAACAGTTAACTAGTAATGGAGTCTAACTTCTCAGCAAGTACGGTAATTTATGCCTCATATTTTCTTCAAAATGGTGAGGAAACATAAGAATAAAAAGTCACTTGATAGCAGATTGACAATAAAAATATATATGTTGATATATAGGCACTCGTGATCCTTTGATATCTCCTGAGAATGGCAGAGTCCTACTCAATGTACTAAGTATGGGGAGCTAATGATTGGCATTTCTGGTGTCTACAAATGCTTTGAGGGCTTTTTATTTAGGATGGTTCTCAGTCTCCTTTCAGTTACCTTTGTCTTTGACTCTCTGTATGTCTTTGTTTTCCATTAAGGGCACACCCGACTTGTCTGGACTTGAAACTTCTAGATACAAAAGAATTTATCTTCTGTTTCCCTACTGGAAAGTGTCTGTAGTCATTAAATTCTAGTCCCGTGCTTTGATCTGGTTCTCTTGATCCTAGTCATAATTGAACATATTATTTCATCAACTTGTGTTTTTTGAACGCCAGCAATGTGGCTGGAAGGAAAAGAACACTGCTTTTGAACATAGAAAGCCATTTATATGTCAGTACCAGTATGTGGGGTAAAGACCAATGCCTGACCTCATTTACCAAACCATGCATCCCACCCTATCACAAAACGCCACTGCTTTAACTTCAGAGCTTGGATTTTTCACATTTGAGTTCTTCTATCAAGATATTAAAGCAAATTCTCAAAGAGATACTTTCATTATTCCATGTCTCATAATGGAGGCAGTGAGGTTCAAATACCTTACGGCAGTTGCATTAAATGCAGCATTGTGGGGGAGGAGGTGATAAAATGAGCTATATGAAGGAAATTATATGTTTGTGGAAGAGGCATGAGCTCTTCCAGGGGTCTGTGGGATCTGCCTGCATTCCTCTGCACATTTAAGTTTGCACTGTGCTGTGAACATCCAGGAGGAAGACAGTCATTGTGCTTGCAAAGCCTCCTCATGGTGCTCCTGCCGCAGCTGTCAGATGGGGGAGACTTAATTGATGAAATTCTATTTATACCCAGGGATAAACTTAGAAAACCAAGCTATGCTGTCAAAACTCACATATTCAGTGGGTCCCCTTCTTGAAGTCTTTACCATTTCAGAGACAGCATCTACAATTCACATGTTATGTTTGCCTTTGAAGTTACCAATAACTTGGACTATACTTAGATGTGACAGATTGGATGGCAGCTTATGATGTCACATAATCTAGGTTCAAATCAAATTCTATTCAGAAATCAGATATTAAGTTTATCAACAACTTCATCAACAAAATGAAGTTAGCAGTCTCTACTGTTCAATGTTAACATGGAGTGATTAGGTTACATCATATAAAACTCTCTACGTGATGCCTCCATACATGGCTAGCCCTTCTTGTATATTATTGCCATTTTAATTATATTATTAATTTACCTCCTGTTCATAGAAAAAAGCAGAACATAAGACCAGAGAGTTTTCTCTGAAAGCCTGAATGCCTTGTTTACAAAACCAGGATGCACGAAACCATATGGTCATTTAATGATGTGACCATGGGTAGAGCGGAACTTTGCTAGGCATCTGTTTCTTTGTGTGTAAAACTGAACATATGTACCCATTGTTTGCACACAGAGGCTTTTAGCACTAGAAGTCATCATCAATATTACCATCTGATAAGCCCTCACAAAATACACCTACAAAAAAATAACTGAAATACTATTCTATTCTTAATGCACTCAACACACTTACAGGATTACTTATATAACATTTACAAGCCAGAATGTACAAATTATCTTATAAATGACTTTATAAAGGAGAGCCTGTGTATGGAATTTCCAGAATAATATTCAAGGGAGAATCATTATATTGTGTGAAGAGAATTTCATCATGTCAAAACCATGACAGACATTGCATGAGAGGGTGAGATTCTCCATGTAACAGTGATACTCAGGGTTACCACCCCTGAAGAGCAGGCTCATGAGGTGGACCCTGCAAGCACAATTAGTAAGTTGAGAGTGATGCCCCTAATACTCAATGATTTTTGTGTTTTTTGATCTTCTGAATGGAAATCTGGGTTTATATTATCTCAGCTTGTTTCAAAAAATAAAAATTGTTTCTTGAATCTTGATTTTATAAAGGAAGTATCACTTGAATCTTGTGGGTTGGAAATGTAGCTCCATAGAACAGAAGAAAACATAATCAAGAGAAAGAGACAGAGGAGAAAGGGGGAAGGAAAAAATGCTATAATGGTTGAACCTTGGGTCAAATCGTGATTTTTTCCCTCTGTGACCTTGCATAGGTTATTTATCTCCTGTGAGCTTCAAGGTTCCCAGGAGAAGGTTGAAATATAAAATAAACAAACAAACAAAAACATTGTGTTTATTATCTTTTAAAGTGAATGAAATCTTGAAAGTTTCTAGTGTAGATATTAGAGAATAGTGAATGTTCAGTAATTTGTAGTGACTATTTTCTGAATGTTGAGGGAGAAGCTTGTGTATCATATACTATGTTGATCCTAGAACACAGTCATGCGCTTTGTAACTCTTCAAAACGGCAGAAGGAACAATGATTTTAATATTCATCCACTTTGCTTGTATTCATTGTAAATAATGGGACTGATTTTGTTAGCAGTGCAGCTATTCCAGCTGCTATTTTTTTTCTAAGTGAGATTATTTAGTAAATATTCTTTGGAGAAGAATTCACTCATGATTTCAATACTGTTGTTGCAGCTCTGCCATTCTTGATAGCATTATATGTTGGAAAGGGTCCATGATTTTGAATCAGATATCTTGTTTGAATACTAACTGAACCACTTACAGGCTTCTGTTTCAGGGGTAAAGCATTTAACCTTTGAGGATATGTAAATTGTGATGGAAATAGAAATAAAAACAGCACTGTACCAAAGGATGAATAAGAAGACAGTCATGCATGCATTTTTAAGGGTGTACAGCAGTGTGAATATGGATGTTGGTTATGGCTGTTGACCCAAGACCACAAGAAAATAATGAGTTGCCTCTTGGGTACTTCTGTGTGCCTGAAATATGAGAAGAACATCTCTGTGTTGTTCCATACCCTACCTGTTCTTCTTTAACCAGCTCTAAATTTGCTAACTGGATTATCCATATGTCTTAATTTTTGACTGAATTAAAAATTTTGTCACTTTTTACCCTTTCAAAGCTTTTTAAATACAGTAAGGAAAAGAAATATATTTTGACAACCAACTTTAGTGGATAGATCTATTCATCATGAAAGAGGATTGTGAGTTTTGTCTCCAAAGATTTTCTGACAACCCACAGATGCTGGAGGAGATAGACACTATACACACTACCTCCTCACCCTCCTATGAGTTACAGCATGCCCTCCTTTAGGAGGTTCAGAGACAGGGAGGAAGAGTCATGCCTTTCTTATTGCTCTCCCTCTGTCTAGTATCATTATTTCCTACCTTCTTACCTCTGAGACATACTCTCCCCAGATCAGAGCTGCCAAACAACAGATGACACAGAAGAGCTTAGTGGAGTGTAAATGACAACCTGTGGGTTAAATGAACACAGAAATACTAATCACACAGAGGACAATCTCAGAAAATGCAATGATTATGGAATAGAGGAACAGAGCATACAGGAAGAAGAATGGAGTGCTTGGCATTTTGTTGGTGTGGGTGGAGGTGGGGGACAGGAAACAGAAGGAGTGTATGCCTGTTTGTCAGGGAGGAAGGAGAATCACTACTGTGAGAGGGATGATGTAACTCCAAATTAATGATGAAAAAGCTTTAAATATCAAAACCTTGATCATGTCAAAAAATAAGGAAGAATCCACAAAGAAGAAGAAGAAGTAGAAGACAAAGGGATTGATACTAACTCTTTTAGTCATTACACTAAACATAAATGGACTAAATGTTCTATAAATGACAGAGATTGTTGGGTGATATCTAAAAATAGGAGAATGTATCAATGAATGAAAAATAACTACAGTAAAATAGGAAGTTTCATAAAAAGAAAACAGATAAATTGCAATCAGAATTGAGGTGAAGTTCAATTTCTTAAAAACTCATAATGCTCAGATATTGTATATTGGAAAAAATATAACCTTTTGGCTTGCATAAAAGTGTTCTGAACTATATGCTTCATAATTTGCATGATGCATTTACAGTATTTTTGTTTTTGTTTTGTTTCAAAACATGGTTTCTCTGTAGCTTTGGTGTCTGTCCTGGAACTAACTCTTATAGACTAGACTAGGCTGCCTTGAACTCACAGAGATACCCTGCCTCTGTCTCCCTAGCACTGAGATTAAAGGCATGTGCCACCACTACATGGTGCATTTACAGTTTCATTAATCACATGGAGTGACTTCCATGGTGTGGCTAGCAGCTTTAGTTTTCTAATCCTCAATATACCTTTTGAGTGACTTAGACCACTATTACTTCATTATCTAGTCTTCTGTCTGACTGCAGGTGAGGAGAGAGGAAAGTAGCATTTTGTTTGAGCTAATACTTTTTTAAAAAAATTTTTTAAATAATCTTTTCTCATTTTACATATCAATCCCAGTTCCTCCTCCCTCTTTTCCCACCTTCCACACACCCCACCCCCATCCACTCCTCAGAGAGGGTAAGGCTTCCTATGGGAAGTCAACAAAGTCTGATACATCACTTTGAAGTAGAACCAAGCCCCTTACATAATATATAGACTGAGCATGGTATGGGCTCCAAAAAGACAGTTCAAGCACTAGGGATAAATCCTGACCTCATTGCTGGTCACCTTATAGACTGCCCCAGCCACACAAATGTCACCCACATACAGAGGGCCTAGTTTGGGCCTAAGCAGTTTTCCCTGTTGTCCTTCTGGAATCAGTGAGCTGCCATTAGCTCAGGTCAGCTGTTTCTATAAGTATATCCATCATGGTCTTGACCTCTTTGCTCATATTATCACACCTCCCTCTCTTCAACTGGGCTTTGGGAGGTCAGCCCAGTGCTAGCTGTGGATCTCTGCATCTGCTTCCATCAATTGCTGGATGAAGATTCTATGACAATTAAGGCAGTCATCATTCTGATTATGGGGAGAGCCAGTTCAGGTACCCTTTCCACTATTGTGTAGGATCTTAGCTGGGATCATCTTTGTGGATTCCTGAGAATTTCCCTAGTGCCAGGTTTCTCACTACATCCCTCAATCAAGTTATCTCTTTTTTTGCTCTCCTTCTCTGTCCTTCTCAGTCTCAGTCATCTCATTCCCTCAAGTTCTCTTTCCCCTTCTCTTCCCCCCCACCCTTCCACCATTTCTCCCCCTGCCATGCTCCCAATTTTCTCAGAAGTTCTTATTTATTTCCCCTTCCCAGGGGGTTCCATGTATGTTTCTCTTAGGGTTCTCCTTGTTACCTAACTTCCCATGGGTAATGGACTGTCCTTTGCTTTGCATCTAATACCCACTGATGAGTGAGTACATCCTGTGCTTGTCTTTCTAGGTCTGGGTTACCTCATTCCGGATGTTTTCTTCTAGTTCCATACATTTGCCTGCAAATTTCAAGATGTCATTGTTTTTTACCACTTAGTAGTACTCCATTGTGTAAATGTACCATTTTTTTTAATCCATTCTTCGGTTGAGAGGCATCTAGGTTGTTTCCAGGTTCTGTTTGTTACAAATGCTGCTATGAACAGAGCTGAGCAAATGTCCTTGTGGTATGAGTATACATCCTTTAGGTATATGCTCAAGAATGGTATTACTGAGTCTGAGCTGATAATTTTTTAAGACATGTTTCTATGAACTATTATTTTTGTACTATTGTTACTATGGAAATTGAAGTTTCTTTTGGGGGATCCTCAGTCTCATTATTAAAATAATTAACAATATTTAGAAGGAAGCTCAAGAGCAGTTTTATGAGATTTTGAGAGGAACACTACAGTATAGGCAATCTGAGCATTCTTGCAATTGTCAAGAGGAAGGAGATGAAGATAAATTTTTGCCTTATAAGTTAAATCAGAGAAATAGTAGTAAATGCCAGAGTATCAGGGGAAGCATGCTTAAGAGCATAGAGCCACAGATATAATCCCAAAGAGCATCCAATCACAAGCTCTGGGCCCCCCAAAGAAGTGTACCAAGAGCCCCTGATTGGAAACAGAGATAGAGACAGCTTATTAAGAAGGGAAAATGCCCCCAAGAAAGGAAGTGAGGTAGTGAGCTGAGGCGAGAGCCTAAGAGCATCTAGCTACATATTGAGGTGTCCTCTATAGAACATTATCTGTATTTCAGGACTTTTTTCCTACATATACTGGGTCAGTTAGATGAAGCAAAGATTAGGAAAGGCTTCTAATATTTCTCTAAAAACTAGCTCCTTCCATGTATTGGTCTTGATGTTTTAGTTCAGTCCCTCTTCTGCCAAACCACTAGTACTTGAAAATATCCTAAATTATATTAAGACCCTGAAAGAGATTCGATTGAAAGAGGGTATTATGTAATGAGTAATTAAAATTCTAGGCAATTGCTACTTTCTTTCCATCATCTTTAACTTTAGAACTATAATTTTATAATTTTCTTTTTGTATTTAATAAGCAAACAATTTTTGGTAACTGTGTGTTGCTAAGTTGCCATATGAATACCAGAAGCATGGGATTTGGGGGGTTGTCTCACTGTTTCAAACTGCTATAGAATTCTGTTGGAAACGCAGGCGTTTGGGTCCCAGACTACATGAGTTGTAGTCTCAGTGTGACATGATCCTAGGCTGATTTATTTGCACATTAAAATTTGAGAAACTCTTCTCTGGGAGATTTTTATTTTGACTGACATATTAATTCTGTAATTAAAATAATAAGGGCTTTATCAGAGTTAAAAATTAAATGCTCAGAATGATCTTTATTCCATATACCCTCTTTGATTTTGTATAGGATTTTTTGATCACAGACTAAATGTGGAAGTTCAAGTTCCTCAAACCCGAAGGAATATGTTTGAATGTTTTGAATTAGGTAGTGATTTCTTAAATAAGGTATAATGCTAAAAGAAAAGAATAATATTTTTGATTAACTATACCATCTAGCTCCTATCTCCAATAGATAATAGCTTGCCAGCTGTTGGGTGAGGCTGCTCGTTCATTTCCTGTGTACCAAGACTTGAAAATAATCACACTGAAACTATATTAATTGCAATACTGTTTGGCCAATAGTTTAAGTGTATTTCTAGCTGGCTCTTACATCTTAAATTAACCCATTTCTATTATTTTATATTTTATCACAAGGTTCATGGCCTACCAGCAAGGTTTCAGCTGGTGGCTAACATCTTTCTCCTCTGGCAGCTACAGGGCTTCTCACTGGCTCTGCCTTCTTTCTCCCAGCATTCAGTTTAGTTTTCCCACCTAGCTCTATTCTGCCCTATCACAGGCCAAAGCAGTATTTTTATTCATTCACCAATAAATGTGCATGTACACAGAAGGACCTCCCACACCAGCCAGCCACAGACCACTCAGCTTATGCTTCTGGTCCACCTAGGTGATGGGGCTGACCAGGTAAGGCGTCCCTGATGTTGAAACCCTTGCCCACACTTTATTGATTCCCTATCTCCTACAGTTGACAGATAAGCCTTCTTAGATCATGAGCCTCAGTCCCACATTCTCACTCAAACCAAGTAATTCCGAATTCCAATTCTCAGTGCAAAACAGAAACATGCAAATCCAGAAAAATACACCTCCTACTGCTAAAAGCACTAATGCCATAACAATTAACCCTAATGAGAATGACCTCAATTAGCTTCAAGGCACCTAATCCAAAAAAAAAATGTTTGTAATTGAATTTAAACTACTCAATGATGATGTAAACAGCAAGATAAATAAAATAGGAACATCAAGGCAGGATATGAAAATAGAATTCAGTGAAGAGATAGAATCACAGAAGAAACACCAAATTCAAACTATACTAGAAGTGAAATTTTCAGTAAGCTAAATAAAAAAAATCTGAAAAGAACGACCTCACTAATAGAATAAATCATGTGGTCATTAGAGTATGAATCCAAGTAGAGGAATTGTATTTCTCAGTAAAAGTCAGTTATTAATTTATAAAAATCCATGAACAGAACATAGGAGAGTGTAGGAACACCATATAAAGACCCAAGTTTCCAATTGTTAGTGTAGAAGAAGGAGAATACATACCAAAAGCAGAGAATGTATTTTCAGTGAAATCATAGGAGAAAAGTTCCCATTCCCAAGGAATGAGGTACAGCGATCCTACAGAATACTAAATAAGCAGGATTAGAAAAGAATCTCTCCATCATATTTAAAATATTAAAAATGCAGAATAAATAAAGGGCACTAAAATCTAAAAAAGAGAAAGATCAGGTGTCGTCAGTTACAAATGCAAAACTATCCTAGCACCTTATTTCCAACAGAAAAATTTAAGGCCAGAAGCACCTGGAAAAGTGTATTTCAAGTTCTGAAACACTGTAACTGCCAACTCACTATTATACCCAATAAAATTTTCTATTAAACTTGAAGGAGAAATGAAACCTTCCATGATGAAAACAGACTAAAAAAGTTTATGACCTTTAAGTCAGCTCTATAAGGAATACTGGAAAGAATAACTTTTGTCTGAAGAATATAAATACTCCTCAAATTATTTGCTAAAAGAAAAAAGAAAAAAACACTTATAAATTATTTTTAGGAAGCCATTAATACCCTGATATCAAACCCATTTTAAAACAAACAAAGGACAAACTCCTTAATGAACATAGATGTGAAATTTTTAAATGCCATGTTTGCAAACTGAATTCAAGAACATATCAAAAAGATAATCACATACAATCTATTTGGATTCATGCCAGAGATTCAGGATGATTCAACATATATAAACCAATAAAGATTGTAAACCACTACATAAATAAACTCAAGGATAGAAACTACCTCATCATCTCAATCGATGCATAAAATGCTTTTCTCAAAATCCAACATCTATACATAATAAAAATCCTGAAAAAAATAGAAATGCACAGGATATATCTCAACATAATAAAAGCAATATATAAAAATCATGCAGCCAACATCATCATAAATTGAGAAAACTCAAAGCATTTCCACTAAAATCAGAAACAAGACCAGGATATCTACTCACCTCATTCCTATTCAGTATAGTACTTGAAGTCTTAGCTAAAGTAATGAGACAACTGAAGATAAAGTGGCACAAATAGGAAAATAAGACAAAGTATCTGCATCTTCAGATGATATGATTCTAGACATGAAAGACCCTTAGGACTCCACCAGAAAACTCCTACAGCTTAAAAACACATTAAGCAAAGTAGAAGGATACAAAACCAATACACGAAAATTAGTACCTTCCTATATGCGAACTATAAACACAGAGAGAGAAATCAGGAAACCAACCTCAATCAAAGCATCTAAAAAATAAAATGTATTGTTAAAAAAAAACCAATCTAACCAAGAAAGTGAACTATTTGTATGATGAAAGCTCTAAGATACTGAAGAAAGAAATTGGAGACAATACCATAAAAACAGAAAGGCTGCCCATGCTCATGAACTGGCAGGATTAATACTGTGAAAATGATTGCCTTACCAAAAGCAATCCACACAATCAATACAATCCCTGTCAAAACTCCGACTCAATTCATCACAGAAATTGAAAGTATAACTTCAAAATTCAGATGGAACCACAGAAGTCCCAGGATATACAAGATAATTTTGAACAATAAAAACATACTGGATGTATCACTATACTTCATTACAAGTTATACCAGAGAACTAAAGTAATAAAAGCAGCATGGTATTACCATAAAAATGGACATATTGACCAATTAACTAAAATTGAAAACCAAGATATAAATCCGCAATCCTACATCCAGGTGATTTTTGACAAAGAGACAAAAAAAATTTCACATTGGAGTAAAGAGAGCATCTTCAACAAATGGTACCAGTTCAATGGGATAACCACATGTAGAATAACAAAGCAAGATCTTTACCTCCTTCTTGCACAAAAGTCAATTACAAATGGATCAAGAATGCCCTTGCTTGTAAAATGTTGAGGATAAAAGTGACTTCATCCCAACTGTACCAGGTTTATCTCAAACTAATGTCAATGATATTAGTCACATTCCCAGGGACTGATGACGTCAGCATCTGGTCATTAAATTCCACACTACTCCAATGATTTTATTTATTTATAATATGCTAGAAAATTATGCAAGGAGATTGCCCAGGCTTACTCCAGAGTAGTCGATCATTAGACTCTAAAAAGATTACTGCTAGGTCAGGATGGAGCTTTATGACCTCTAGTAGGTATTTTCATAGCCCTCCAGGCAAGTTCTAACATTTTGTGAAAGACTAACAGGTCGGGGAAACAGAGCTTGCTTTTCTATTAAAAATTAGGACAATTATGAAGTTTTAACAAGTAATACATTCATTATCATTTTATGGAGGAATAGACAAATTGGTGAAAATAAACTTTAAAAACAGTTCTGTGTTTAGACTAAAAGTTATTTTTTATAAACAGTGAGAAGTGTAAATTATGAAAGAAATTAGATAATGTAAGAACTAAAAAAGACACTAGAATTTGAATGAATAAATAGTGGTCTGTTTAGAAGCAGTAAATTTGATGACTTAAATCTGAACTGCATCTTTTTAATTAGCAGATATTAATAAAAGCCTACTGGTGAAGCTTAAATAAGGGTAAGAAGAACACTTTCAACTACTGATACTAAAATATGCATGTTTTTCTTGAACTCTGAGATCTCTCAGGGAGCAGGTCTTTGAAAACTATTTTGAATTGCATCTTGCTATTTACATGCTAAGATAATCCCACCTTGTACTATTTGCCCCAATGAACACATCTGCAATTATATCTATCTAGTTATGTGGAAGGCAGAGAGATGTCTTCAAACATATTACCTCTACTGTAACTTTTATTAAAAAGGAAAATGATAGATTTCACAGAACTGTTCCTCTGCTCTGAGACTATGAAAATTCCATGTCAGCTATTAAGTGCATCAGCCCATTTTCTCTTGACACAAGCATCATCCCTGGAAAGCCTAGGAAGGAAGACTGAATTTAGCTCCAGGTTGTCACTTTCTTGCCAGTGTCACCATCTGTCCTTTATCTTTGAGTAAGTGGTTCCTGATTTAAGTGGTTAAGATCTTTCACACAGACAATACATGTGGAACTAAACAAAAAACTTACATTTAATAGTCACATTTATGTTTGAGAAAGCTGCATTTTTTCTATCAATTTAGCCAGATCATATAACATGGCTCCCTAATGTTCCAAAATATAGGAAATGGTGTATTTTTCTAATCTTGTGTTTTCTCCTACCCAGTGGTTAGCTACTATGACTATTGGAAATCAAAATGGTGGTTTTGCCTTTTAAATATTACAGATTGAAATAATTATTTCTTCATGTTGAGATGAAGAGGGAAAATGGAATATTATGGAATGTCTCCAAGTCTTTGAATCTTCATTCTCAGGAAGAAAAAGAGACATCACAGTGTCATGACACATTGTCCTGTAGCTGATGTGATAATGGTCATCTACTCACAGGACTACTAGTTGACTTTAGAAATTACTTAACATGAATGATATTTCAAGCTATCAAGTAGGTAGAATCAGATTTCTGTAACACAGCAGACCAATTACACAAAAATTACTTAATGCTGTCTGTTGTGTGAGTGAGGCTGTGAAGGTGTTTGTGACTGAGTTCTATACAAAAATGGGGAGGGGACTCAGGTAATACACACCTTAAGTAAAAGCATTGTTTCTACTCTATCTTTTTTCTGTTGTTTTTGTTTTCTTTCCTATTTTGTCCTCTGTATTTTCTACAAATATGTTTGCATTGCCTAGTAGTCAGAAGCAAAAAAATTACAATTTTTCAGTGTTTTACTTTAAGGTATAGATAATAATAAGGCTATAGATAACATTTTCCTCTATATTAACTCGTCTGTCCTTGCTTGCTTTCTCTGTAGGTAGAAATGTTTGAATTCAATGTGTCTGTTTGTAGCTGCAGAGTCTGGATTACTGCTCTCCCATAATCAGCTCTATTTCAAATAGATCAAGGTCACACAAGCCTTCAAGCCTTAGGATAAATCATTTCTATCAACTACTCAACATCAATAGAGTTTCTCATAAGCACAGTGATTTAAACCAGGATGCACTGTGCCCTGCTGCATTCTGAATACTAATACACTCCGTGTCTTAGCTACTTTTCTGTTGCAATAAGACACCATGAACATGGCAATTTATGGAAGAAAGTTTATTTGGGGCTTCCAGTTTCAGAGGGTTAGTGTCCTTGTCATAACGTCAGAGAGCATGGCAGCAGGTTTGCAGGCAGGTAAGGCACCGGAGCACTATTTGAGAGGTTGCAGCTTGAGGCAGAGATAGCACACTGGAGATGACTCAAGTCTTTTCAGACCTCCAAGCCCAAGCCCAGTGTACTCATCTCCTCTAATCCTTCCCAAATAGTTCTACCAACTGGGGAATAAGCGTTCAAATATGATAGTCTATGGGGCCATCCTCTTCCAAATCACCAGACTTGACTTTTCCTAGCTCTAGACCTAATGAGAGAGGTTTTTAACTGAAATGGAAATGAGTAGATTTCTGTAACCTTTCTTTCTTTTCTTTTTGCTGATTCACACTGGGATCAACCAAATGACCATAGCTTCAGTGACTGCATGAAGTTTGATAACTCTGTGACTTAAAACCATCATGTTGGGGATAGGTATAATAACTTTCAGAGTTAAGGGGAATCCCAACTACTATACTACTTTTCTCTCTTTAATCTTATGGGTGAAGAAGTCAAATTGAATGTAAGGATTAATTTGACAATTAGGAGTTCTAATATACAGACTTCTTTTATCAATTTTGGTTTTTTTTAAATTATGAGTGTATTTTCTCAGCTTTCTCTTGTACATAGATTCACAGTACTGATATTCAAGTGTAAGTTTACCATTTGGTTGTCATGCTATTTAATAAGCTAAAAATAAGAGAGGGTGTGAGAAGTATGAATTGATAGCATATCATTGCCAAAAAACAACTGCTTGCCACATCAATTGGTGTTAAACATGGCATCTGGTTCGGTATAATTAGGTTTTCAAGTGAGCTGATGAGAAAGCAAGCTCCATGCACTTATCCAAATGGAGAAGAATTTTCTTTTGATTGACACAAATGTATGCAACAGGCTTGAAAATTTGACAATCAGGTCTTGAAAGATTTCCATGCTTTGGACATCAAACATGATGGCTAATCTCCCTTAGGAAGGCAGAGTGGAGCTGGAATCCTCTCTCGTCACACAATCCATGTGACATAGCTGGCTTGTAGTAGGAGAGTGTGTCCTGAAATTTGAACCAGATATAACACAGACTCAAGTTGGCCAGCTTCCAATAGAAATACACCCAAAATGTCAGTAGACCTAGAAGGACTGTGAATGCCACTGTATCCCTAGGCTTCAGTTGTACAAGAGCATGGAGGGTATTTCTACGATTTGGAATGGGCAGACTAGGTAGAAAGGAAATAGGTAGCCTAGTTCCCATCTCTTCCTTTTGCTAGTCTCTAAGCACCCAGATTCCAACTCTAGAACAACCCGTTGCTTAGAAATCACAGATGATCTGATGGCGCACTTATGAGTTAAACAGTTCCTTCTCTATCAAAGTAATTAGAGTTGATCAATTTCTGACTTTTGCTTAGGAAACTTGGTCTCCTTTTCCAGTTGCATTTAGAAGGCCTCTGCTAATTTAGATCCAACTGGGACATCACAACCATCAACCAGCTTGTCCCCATGAGAGAGCAGCACAGAAGGTGGGGACCCCTTGAAGGCACGCAAATCTGTTAACACTTTTTCTCTAAGAGTGGTTTTCCTTGGCTGTAGAAAGAATTGCTATTTTTTATCTCCTTTTGTGGAGTCATGCAAGTGTGGAGCCATTTACCTTGAAGTTTCTTTCTCAGCTTTATTGGGTTTAGTAACAGTAACACAGACTTGAGTTAAACAAATCTGACTCAAATTTTAGATCTAGCAAAGAGTTCTTTAAACTAGGTAGCTTTGGGGGAGGGCTTCTACAGTTTTACTAGCCCTGTGTTTTCTCAAGCAATATACTATAGAAGATGAATGAACAAAAAACACACCCAAAGACTTGTGTTAGTGACCTAAGCAGATATTATCAATTATCCTCTTTCAAACAGGATTAGGAGATTGAAATAATAAGTGAGTAATCTTAGAACTTCAATAATTTGAACTCCAAGAAACCTAATTAAAATAAAAATAGCAGGTGGTAGTATCTATGTTTTCCAAGCAAAGAAAAAGGGCTTCATGGAAATGAAATAATTAAGAAAGGCCATATCCCTAATGCACTGAGAGGAATAAAACCCCAATTTTAGACTATTTTAAATGGTCAGGGTACCGGTGGGATGACTTAGTTGGTAAAACACTTGGTGTACAACCCTTGAGACCTGAGTTCCATTTTCACATAAGGATGAATGTTGAGAATTATCTCCACAAAATTGTCTTCTGAATCCCATACATGCATTGTGGTGTGCATGCATGCGCGCACACACTCTAACTGAATAAAATCCTTAAATAATCACTAGATAATCTAAGATAATTCACAGGACAAAAAACTGCTTTTGATTAAAAAAATAAATGTTCTAAAATAGAACAGAGCTCATATGAATGAATTTATAGCCAGTTTTTTAAAAATGCCTCAAAATAAACATTGATAGTGTGTCAGTGCTGGTCTTAGGGTGCATTGCTAGCTGTGATTTATCCTGTACTTGGTTTAGGGACTCAAATGAAATGTACAAACTAATAATTAAAAACTGTAGATAATAATAGCTGAGTGGCATAGGACTTTGGAATGTAGATAACATCAGTGGGTTTAAATAATAAGCCAAAAATAGCTAAGTGGTGTTTAAATAATACATACAGTATGACATGTGATTTGAAAAGAAAGAAACCAAATAGGAAGAGAAAATTAAAGTATATATTATGGAGAAGAACTAATGTGGCCTGCTGCATTAACCTTGGGCATTATGTAAATGAGGAAGATCTATAGAGGGAAACAAAAGCCTGGTGGATACTAGGGGGTCCAGACCCTCCTCTAGTGACCCCCTGACCTAGGAAGGAACCCTAGCACAAGGGCTGAAGTGCACTCCTTAACCTCCAGTTAGAGCTGAAGAATGGGCAAACTCTCTGACTTCCAATGGGGGACCAGACTGCGATCAGACTGACGTTCATAAGGGGCCAGAGTGCTGAGAATAGTGGAGTGCTGGGCCCTAAATAGGACAACTGCATCACTTCCTTCAAAACTTAAGGGAGGCTGCAGAAGAGGAAGTGGAAAGACTGTGAGAGCCAGAAAATAGGGAGATGTGTAGCAAAAATACGCCTTTCTGGATTTGATATAGTACCCTTCCCCTCGTAAACTCACGAGAGCTGAGAGCATGTGCACAAGACCAGTTTAAGACTGGGCCTAGCAACATTCCATCATGGGTAGAGGAGGCACCCATGAGTTTCACCCCTCCCAAAGGGGCAGCTGCTAGGGCGAGAGCATCAAGTTCTTCGGTAGTGTAACCATTGATAGGTTGCCCTTACTTCGTAGTTGTCTCCCATGCATGCTCAGTCAAGAGATGCTAATTAAACTCAATGGACCACAGACAAAAGGAAAACAAGAAACTAGGAGGAAAGGCTTGCTGAGAAGGAGAGGAGCAAGAATGGGGGGAGGGAAACGAGTCTGGAAGACTAAAACTCATTGTACAAATCTAAAGGACTGTTAGATGATAAAAAAAGATAAATTTCATATTCAAGTTATTTACATTAAGAGCAAAACTACTGCATCAAAGGTGTGATTCAGATGGCATAAAAGCAGATATGCCATCATTGGTAGTAGTCGGACTAGGATGCAGTAACAGTGCCCATTCTGTTGCAAATTGCTCCCACAAAAGAAACCTTATGTAGTGGTTACTGTAGAGTTAGATGGCCTGGTTAAGTGGGGACGTTGTCATTGTCTTCTCATTATGTTAATTTGGGGACTTTTGCTTTGATCACTTGATCATCACATACTGTTATGTTTTAAAAGTGGAATTAGTGGTATATGAGTTACAGGGTTGTTAGGAGATTTCCAGTCCTCACTAGATGCTCAAGATGCCCCCTGGCCTACAGCCAGCTAGTCACCACAGTTATCATGGGGTTTTCTCTGCTGGTATCACTAACCACAAACTGAGGAAAACACAACCGAGCTGGAGTATTTCCAGAGACTCCAGATAGGATGGCATTAAACAGTGATGCACAGCTGTTTATAGAACACATATGGAGTTCTGCCTCATTTGATAGTATCTATAGATCATTTGCTTAATACCTTTGGGCATTCGGTACTGTTGCTTTGATGTCTCGTGTGAAGAAAATGAACCAACTACGCGATCGAATTTTGCTTGTTTTGAAAATGCCATTTCCCGTGAAGGAACACTTTTTTAAGGGCCAGTTGACAAAAACTTCATTTAACGTAGGCAAGCACTGACCAAGAGCAAGCATAATGTTCCCTCCCATTTGAAGGACTGTCAAGTACACCAGGGCTCTGACACTGCCCAGCTAATAGTGCAGTCCTATATAAAGTCACCAGAACAGGGCAGCAGTTCATCCCCTTATCTGCTCAGGCCTGAGTTTATTGCATTAACCTCTTATCTGAACTTCTTACCACCAAGCTTTTCTTAGCACCATTCACCCTGCATCCTGTGACGAGATTAATGTCCTAAAAGTACCACCACTGCTGCATCAGCCTCCAACCTAAATCTTCTCAGCGTGTCCTCGGTGGTTTTCAGGATAAATTCCATAGCCTTCAGACTTTCATGGCTTGGTGGCGGCCAACATCAGGGATCCTTCCTTTTAGGATCTGAAGGTATCTGGAACATAGTGTAGGCCTATGTAATCAACCATTATCAGATAACAAGATAGGGCTTGGAAAGATCCCTCCCATATTTGATCAACAATGTCAGCTAGCAGCAAAGGGGTGTGAATACATGTCCTGACATAGACAAAATGTTCCAATCATGACTGGTGGCTAAAACAAGGCCAAGTATGGTGTCCTGGGTTACATGGGTAGACTATGTGTTTCTACCAACCCAAGGGAGGTGTAGAGATTTTCATTCTGTAATTAGTACTTTTTTTCCTTTGAAACTGTAAATATAGCTGGACTGGTTTATTGAAAAAGACATGTGCAATGACAGGCTAAGCCAAGGGAAGGGCTACTGTTGTGAATATCAATGTCTACAGTTTGTTAATGCCCTTTGCCCTTCCCCTTGGAGGGTTATCCTTCATTGAAAACCCTACAGAAGGTCTCTCCACGGTACGAAGTGTATCTTCTCAATTGCTAGAATGTGTTCATGGTTCACTCGGCAGACAGAGAAGAACAAGTTCCAGGTTTAGCTCCAATGGTCTTCAGCTCTCACCATGCCCAGCTGTGTAACCTCAGCATCATAAGACTCCTCGCCACGCCTCAGTTTCCTAAGGACTAACTATGGCCCATCCTATTTTACATTTAGACACTGAGGAGATTTACAACCCTATCAAGAAACTTGGGGGTTACATCAGGTCTCAGAAGAGGTAAGTTACTAGGGCAGTCATATTTTGAATTTCAGTACAGAACTTTGCATATGAACCTTGTAGGATGCATACATTTTTTAAAAAAACCTAGAGTACATAGGTTTTGTTACCTCACTATCTCCCTGAAGGGACCTTACCTCTACAGCACTTAGAAGGTTCCATGAGAAGGTTTCTATCCAAGCACATCACTGCAACCATTTTCCACACTCCTCTTCTATGTCTGTATGTACAGGAGACTTCAGGATTTGGGGTCTTGGAAACTTCCTGAAAATGTACACTTCTCTCCCTTGGAAATACACCCTTGGCCATTTGTTCTTAGGACCTTTGTTGATCCTGCTATTAAAATGTAACAGCAAACAAAGTCACTGTGTGGGGCTCACTTTCAGCATGCCGACACTGAAAGATAAAACAAGCTTTTGTGTCCAAAGTCTGTTCTCTCATTCTTTCAGAAACTCGTCCCCTTTCTCTGTGACATCTGGCATTTTTAGTTCTCCTTTTGTCCTTTCATTGATCACATCACTCCTTGACAGTGACTCACCTTTACTGCCCGGGAAGAGTCACCCCAGAGCAGGCCATTTTCTCATCAGCCTCTGTGCTGCAGCGAGAGAATTTTACTGGTTGTTTTCTTTTTGTGTTTGTTTGTTTTTTGGGTGTTTTTTTTTTCTTTTTGACAAACATCATTATCACTTGCTTCCACTCCTACTAGGCCAGTTTTCCATCACTCACTAGGATGACCACAGGCAGTGAACCAGAGAACTTTCTCTTTTTTAAAATTTAGTTCTTTGCTCCTTTTACCACCCTTCAAAATTTGTTAATTTGTTGCTTTCCTTCATGTCTTCACCCAATTTTCTTTCCTTTCTTTCTTTCTTTTTTTCTTTCTTTCTTTCTTTCTTTCTTTTTGTTGTAACAGATCTAACTGTATTTTTTTCTTTTTTAAATTATGTTTTTAAAAAGAAAAAATATCTTTTTTTGTTTTGCATACCAATCCCAGTTCCCACTTCCTCCCCTCCTCCCATCCCCTCCACCTATCCCCACCCTCCCACCCCCCATCCACTTCTCAGAGTGGGTAAGGCACATTGATTGGGGAAGGTTCAAGGCCCTCCCTACTATATCTAGGCTGAGCAAGGTTTCCATCCAAAGAGAACAGGTTCCCTAAAAACCAGTACAAGCAATAGGGATAAATCTGGTGCCACTGCCAGTGGCCCCACAGTCTGCCCCAGCCATACAACTGTCACTCACATTCAGAGGGACTAGTTTGGACCTATGCTGTTTCCTTCCCTGTCCAGCTGGAGTTGGTGAGCTCCCATTAGCTGAGGTAAACTGTTTCAGTGGGAATACCTATCATGTTCTTGACCTTTTTGCTCATATTCTCACTCCTCCCACTCTTTGACTGGATTCAGGAGCTCAGTCCGGTGGTCCACTATGGATCTCTGCCTATGTTTCCACCAGTTGCTGGATGAAGGTTCTGTGGTGATATTTAAGATATTCATCAGTCTGACTACAAGGCAAGGCCAGTTTGGGCACCCTCACCTCTGTTGCTTAGGGTCTTAGCTGGGGTCATCCTTGTGGATTCCTGGGAATTTCTCTAGTGCCAGGTTTCTTGCTAACCCCATAATGGCTCCCTCAATCAAAATATCTCTCTCCTTGCTCTCATCTCTGTCCTTCCTCCATCTCTACTATCTGGTTCGCTCAAGTTCTCTTCCCCCCTCCCTTTCTCCCCTGGTGTTCGTTCCCCTTCCATCCTCCCTACTCCCCCCACCCACATGCTCCCAGTTTTGTCAGGCAATCTTTTCTATTTCCCTTTTATCTTTGTTCCAGGCTGGGAGTTGCTTATAGGTTCAGATTCTCGCTCTCATCATGTCCCCTGAGGACTGCAGGGACCTGAAGATCAGGAAGCCCTGCTCTCAGACAATCTGTCTTTGTCAAATGTGACAAGCAGCCATTTTGCTATTTTCTTTGGTGTTCAAATGTTGGAGAACTCCCTGGGTTGAGCACAGCCCCTCTCCATGTGGGATTATCCTGATCATCTGGGTCCTTTCCTGTGATTTGTCTCTTTGTGATGCCTAACTATTCCCGAGGCTGTCTCTGGAGCTGAACTGAATAGAGCTATTAGTCTCGGAGAAATGGTTATAACTTTGCGTGGACTCTTTTTATGCTATATATTAACTGTCCCTAGCTTCCTGTTTTGTTTCTTTAATTTCTGGTTGACACCAAGCTTGCAACTATTTTTTTCTCCAGAGTCAAAAATAAAGAGACCAATAAAAACATATTTTTGGGTCCCTTGAGTAGGATTTGGTTTCTTTTACTAATGTAACCTAAAATCTTTACATGATCATAGTAATTCTTCAATTATTTTAATTTTTTACCCCTATGATACAGTATATTCTGGTTGGGTTTTTAACATGGTCAAGCTAATAATTTGTTGACCGAAAGTCTTTTCGTGGGTTGGTGATGTGTTTTGCTTAGTATTGTCTTCTAAACACATTTTGACGAGTTTCTTTAAAAGATTAAGGATAAAATGCAGGAAGACTTTCAAGAAAGGATAGTGTTGCAAGCTGAAAATGTATCAGATCATGTAAAGAGAATTCAACAAGAAAATGAAATCAAGATTCAGATAGCCTATAAGTTTTTTCAATGAAACACTTAGTATTTTAAAATAAATGCCACAAATAAGAGAATGTGCTTATTCAGAAGAACTAGAGGAGACCCTTGGTGATAGACTACATTCAAACTGTTTTATATATTTATGGAATAGTAGAAGCCCCCTGTCCATAGAAGGAAAAAGGAAGCTTCATTTCATATTCATATACTGGTATAAGGCAAAACCGGAAATAGTCCCCAGCTTTCTGGCAGGTCTAAGGACTCAGGTATGGGGAATGTATTAGAGTGTGGAGGGACTGTATATATAATAGAGCTAGCCTGACCCTCAGTTGGTTTTTACCTGAAATCAGGTAGAAAAGCAGAGAGGAAATGTAGTAATGAAGAGCGGGCTGCGTTTCCGGTGCCTGGATAGCTTATACTCGAAATAACCACACCAAAATTATATTAATTAAATTACTGCCCAGCCCATTAGTTCTAGCCTCTTATTGGCTAACTCTCACATCTTGAATCAACCCATTTTTAATCTGTATGTCACCACGAGGTCATGGCTTACCGGGAAAGATTCAGCGTGTCTGACCTTGCAGCTTCATGGCAGGGGCTCTCTCTCTCTCTCACTCCCTTCTTCCTCCCAGAATTCTCTTCTGTCTACTCCGCCTACCTGATTTCTGCCCTATCAAAAGGCCAAGGCAGTTTTCTTTATTCAACCAATGAAAGCAATACAAATACGGAAGAACCTCCTACACCAAGGAAAGAGTGGTAATGTAGAAGGCTTACATTCACCAGGCTACTGAGAAGCCTGGGAACTATCTGCAGGTGTCCGGATCTGGGTACTGATACAGAAAGAGAAGCTCTAAAAAGAAGATCCTAGGGTCCAAAAGGCAGTCAATAATGAACGGTGGGTGGTGGTCAGGGAACTCTTGGTAAGATAGATCTCAAGTACAGCAAGGGATGGGGGAGCTAAAGGAGGGGGGGGGAAGCAAAGCTTCATATTCACCATCTTCTATTAAATATACAATGTGGAAAATCTTCCAGTGACGTACACCCTCAATCTGTAATAACACCTTTCCCTATATTGTACAAAGAGTAATTTATTATGTCTCACCAATCATTTATTAGACACCTACGGTGTCCTTGTCAAAACAGTACATTTCTCTGTTAATCCTCACAACTTGAGAAAGTAGATACGTTACTGTTTTATTAGTGACCAGTAAGGCCAGATAAGAAAGCTAAAACAGAAGTTCAATATTACACTGCTGATATTTCCAGATTCAACTCAGCTAAGCAAGAGATCAAAGACTATAAGTTCCATCCCATGAGACCATACAGTAATTCTTCATATTCACCCAAATGAGCTCCAGTTATCAGCCTAGTTCCTCTTATTGTGCATAGATTGTATTGCATGAAATGAAAAATAACAGCCAAAGCACTGGAAATGAAAAAGAACTGACTGGCCAGAGAATTTCAAGGCAGAGATTCGTTCCCCATATTCATATTCCATCTTGGGTATGCTCACAGCAAGCAAGACAAATGGTTCTCTTTGGACAAAGATGTGTCAGCTGTCAAATGGGGATATATGGGAATATAAGCATCACTGCTATTACTATATCATATTATATGATGTATATCAAAAGCATGGGACTATATGAATACAGGTCATGTGGAGCAAGGAGGCTGAGAAACTTGCAGGAATCTGAAATAGAAAACAATATCAAAATATTTGCTGATAAAAATACTAAGTGCTTAATTTGGAAATCATTCATGAGTAGAACATAAATTAGATAACATACAGAATAATAAAAGATGCGAAGATCTATAAGACAGGATTTCTTCCTTCAATAACTTCATAATCTAATGCTTTTATTGGTCCTGTTGAGTTTCAGAGTATACACTACTGTTTTTAGCATGCACTTATGTGTTGAAGGGCACATGTTTCTTCATAGATTTCCTATAACTGAACACATAGGAGATGAAATTGAGATCTGAGGTTTGGTCTGGTTTTGTATTCACTGCCACTAAAATATATGGTTTCCCATAGTAGCTTCATTCCTTGCGCTCTATTATAAGCAAATCGGATGGTGCTTTCTTTGTAAGTCACCCAGATATGGAGAGGTGTAACCCGCAGAAGAAGCCCACGTGACGACGTGGATCTACTTAGGAGCAGCTCTAGATGAAGCACTTTCCTCCTCAGAGGGGGGAAAAGAACAAGAGAAACAGTTTCCAGCCTGGTGGTGCTCTGACTCTAGAGACCCTTTGGTTGGCTACAGCCTAGGAAAATGGCAGCTGGGAGACAGGACAACTAGATTCCCTGATGGACACCATCCAGGGACATAGGATGTCTAACGCTGGAGTCCTCCACTAAAGTTCCTCCCCAATAAGATGCTTTTGTTTTTGTACCCAGACAGCCTTTCTTTCTCATCCCTGGTAAGAATATCTGCAAAACCATGACTGTCTCAGAAGACTAGGAAGGACATGACAAAGCATATGTATTACTTCAGAATACCTTGAAAATATTTGCTCTTCATTCTTTTTGTGTGTGTGTGTTTTTTTCCTACTTTTCCTCAGACAAGAATCTTAGTTAAAAAAATGAGAAAACCGATAGACATTTGATGTAGAAAGCACATATGTACCCCCTTTCCTTATGTTCTCCCATTTCTTTTTAGGATCTAGAAGTAAGAAGTGATTTAAAAGGATAAAGATAATATTACAGATAGGATGAAAACATAAAAATCTGATAATCGTGGTATATGGACTTTTCCCATTTTGTCAACCAAGATTAATGCAGATATTCAGTAAAGTGACTATTATAGATTTTTATCTAAGTAACGACATGGTCCACATTGTAGGGAATTGGTTGTAGCTCTTATATCATCATGGTTTGGCTACCTGCCCAGAAGACCTCCTCAGTTATGTCAGCTACATGTTACTCAGAAAGAAATTCCTCCTGCCTAGAGTTTCTACTAAGTAGCTCTGCTTGTTTGGATAGAATTATTTCTTCCATTAATAAGATTATTAATTATAATTTGCAGGATAAAAGACAAAGATTAAGGACCTAGAAGCTGGAGTCGATGGGTCAGATAGTTAAATGCAGTTAAGAGATTGTGCCTTCCGGAAAGCAAAGAGAAAAGGTTAGGGTCAATTGGTGAGCAGTTGAGATGTTGCAAAGAAGAATGAGCAGAGATTTCTGTCTTGAGATCGTCTGTTAACATACAGTGAGGGAAATAAGAGACACTGTGATAAAGAGGGCATTTAAGAGATCAGTGGAGGTTTGAAACAGCTAGTTAAAGTCTAAAAAGAGATAACTATGGAGGATCTGGTCGGGGTTGGACTCTCATCTTGGTTCTGGTTCCAGGTCTTGTGATTAGTTGCCTGGGCAGTGGTAGACTGAGTTGAATCTATACTCGAACAGTTGGAGTAGACCCCTGCACAATATGGATTATTCCATATGATGGAAAGGAGTATGGGATGCAAGCTCACCAATAAGAAAAGCAATATACTGGGGTACTGCTTGTGACAGGAATGGAAATATGAAAATACAGTTAGGAGTTCCAATAGGGTATTTCTTCAGTGAAGATGTCACTATATTATAAACAGAAATAGAGAGCTAGAGTACGAAGCTATAGTTAGAAGAAATGATCAAAGTTCAATACTTCAAGGAAAATACAACTCTGTTGTGTGTGTGTGTGTGTGTGTGTATGTATGTGTGTGTGAGGGTGGATTATGTATTCACATGTAAGTGTGGATATATGTGACCATGTATTGCCCATGTAAATATATAGGCCAGCAGTCAATGTTAGATGCCTTCTTCTATCCCTCCCACCCCCCCACACACACATACACTTTTTTTCTTTGAGTCAGGTTCTCTCATTGAAGCTATATCTTTCTGGTTTAACTAGGGTGGTTAACTGGGAACCTTCAGGATACCACAATCTTCTCAGTGTTGGAATTATAACTGCCTTTACCATACCCAGCTTTTTGTGTAGGTACTGAAGATCTGAAATTGGATCCTTGTATTTGTACAGCAAGCACTTTATCCACTGAGCCATCTCTGTAGCCCCCAAGGAAGAAATAACTCTGATTTACTAATAGGTCAATCTTGTTAAATAGGGTTGGGCACAGAAAGCAAGTGGGAGTGAGAACAGATGGAGTTACAGAATCTCAGGAAATGACAGTTTTGAGCATTGGAGGAAGGAACAGGTCAGTAGTTAGTGCAATCAGAAGTGCTGACAAATATCTCAAGAGTCACAACATTCTAAAAGTGGACGGGAGACAATAGAATTGAAGAAGTGGCAGATAATCTGGTATTAAATGGAAAGAATATCACCTGGCTCTTATTTGACTAAATAAGATTGCTTTGAGCAATGAAAAGGAAATGGATCCTCTCCTGCCATAGACTTTTCTTGTCCAGAAAATGAGAGAATGAGCATTCTCCTACAGGTAAAGAAGAGGCAATTCAGTCAGCAGAGCTGTAGGGGAAGGCACATATGACAGCTGTTGAAGACCATCAGGGTGGGCTGAGGACCTCAGAGAGAGTCAGTCTGTAGAATGGTGAAGGATGCCAAGAATAAACAGCAAGACAAAATCACCCATCTCAAGTACGACTTGAAAGATGCCTGTGTTTCGTCATGCAAAGACACAGGGCAGCAGCGTCCTTAGAAAAAAAGCTGTCTTTCTGTCTGTGGCCCATCACGAGGAGGCCAATTAGAGGGGAAAGGAGTCTGAAACCAATATATCACAGTGTAGGTAAAACATGTCATTTAGTCATCCAAACACCAGAATGTGGACATAATTAACCTCAATTTTTTAAGAGATGACAGAAACCCAGAGAGGTGGGATCCTTCTCCCATGCCTGTTAATGCAGTGCTCGGTGCAGAAACCAGCCCCACGTGTGTTCAAACCTTCTTGTCTCACATCATTTTAAAACAATTAATATTGAACTCTGAGTCACAACTAGTGGTTTAGTTAATGAGTCAATAAGCTCCTTAGTTCTCTAGTTCTTTATTTCAAAAATAAAAAACTTTATGCTGGGTATCATGGCAAATGCCTGTAAATTCATACCGGTAAAGACAAGAAGAGCAGGAGTCAGGGCAGCTTTGACTAGAGCCAGCCTGGGCTACATGAGACACTTTAAAAAAAATGTTGGGGGGTGGCGCATGCCTTTAATCCCAACACTCAGGAGGCAGAGGCAGGGGGATCTCTTGAGTTCGAGGCCAGCCTGGTCTACAGAGCAAGTTCCAGGACAACCAGGGCTACTCAGAGAAACCTTATCTCAGAAAAACAAAACAAAAGCAAACAAACAAACACAGACCCTGCAAAAAATAAGTTGAAATACAATTTCAGCATATCACTTTTGTCTAATACTGTTTCACTTTATAAATGATCGAGTGAAGCCAGGGAGATGGTCTAGTGGATGAAGAACTTGTCTGCTTTCAGACCTGCAGAAACAACATTAAAGCAGATCTACTAGCATGTCTATTATCTTCACGATCCAACAGTGAAATCAGAAGCCAAGGCAGGAGTTCCTCCACAACTAGTAGGCTGGCTAGCCTAGTGTACACAGAGGTGATCTACAAGAGATCTCACCTCAAACAAGTGAAAAGTGGGGACCAACATCCAAGGCTATCTTCTCACAGAGGCAGTTTTCTGCATGCAGTTACACGCCTATTGTGAATGAACATGCACGCATGTGTGCACGTGCACACACACACACAAACTCACACACGGAAAGAGAAAGATCAAGTGGCACTCTTAGAAACAATTAGCTATCAACATTTAAAACAAAGAGCATCTATTACCTCTTCTATGAGTGTTTGTTATTTCATCCTTACTCTCTAAATATGGAGAAACACGCATACTCATTTCTCCACTAACTTTAAATGTATAGGCTTTCTGTTATATATGCCTATGTTATGAGTCATTAAATCTAGAAAGCATTAACGCTTATAGGACAAACCATTTTCTACAAGGGGAAATATCTGTGGCTGTGTCTACTGTAAAGAGGTCATTCCTGTGCTTGTCCTTCTCCCTGCTTCCCTCTATGACATTCCTTTGCTGTAGTCTCTGCAGTGCAATTGAAAGGCCTCCAACCTTCCTTTGTGTTTGCTGATTACTAATCTGATTACTAATGAGGCTGAGCCATGTCTCCTGTCCTGTAAAGCATGTGTTCATGCTTTTCTTGCATTCACACACATATTTTGACTGGGGTGATGGAGCACTCTTCTCAATCAGAACAGCCTCGTTTTGTAAATAGAGCACTTGCCTCAAAGGGGCACAAAGAAAAAAGATAGCATTTTCACCTGGGGCCCTGATAAGAGAGACTGAGCTAGGTAGACAGGGATCAGGAGGGTATTCAGGGCGCTGTGACAGCCTTTGTCCCACAGTCCCTCATCCTCAAACAGGGGCGGGTGGAGCCATTTGCACAGGACCATGTAGTTTCCAGACAGAGCAGAACTTATTAGTACACTCTCATTTTTCTAAAAGAAACGAAGCAAAAGCAGGCTGTGTACACCAATTGCAAGAGAATCCTGTCCACTGTGATGAGATACGGAATGGAAATATTGGTAAAGGAGGAAACAGCACAGAGAACGCAGCGTGGGGAAAGGAAGAGTGGGTATAGATTTGATTTGAAGCCTCATGTAAGATACATGGTACAAGAAGGAGAATGGCACTTGAGCCAAGAGTAATGAAATGTGAACTGCTAGAGAGGCCGGCAGTCTATTCAACCGGGGGAGGTTTACTACTGAAGAGCATTAGCACACAGGGGCTTCTTATTCCTCCTCTAACCACATGTGAGGAAAGAGGGAATGGGGGATGGGAGTGACAGAAAGGGCAGGAGGAGATGATCTGCCATAATAATTAATACCATCAAAGAGTTGCTTGGGATTTGGGATGGGATGGGAGAAACCGCTCAAGTACTGATTTTCAGTGAATACATGAATCTCCCCTTCTTTCTTCTTCCCACCCCCTCACTCATCAGCCTAAGCAGGGAACCCTTGAGCAATGCGAGGGGATGTTTCTGAACCTCCAGGTGGCCTCCTGGGACCTGTAGGCAGGTTCTGCCTTTCTTTGCGCTCCCAGTGAGGTTCTGCAGCGCATCTCTCCTTCTCGTTCCTGGATTTTCATCCTTTGCACTGTCCCTTGTATTAAACAGGCACCGAGCTGAAATCATTAAGTGTTGAATGCGACTGAAGCAGAATGCAAAATGTGTTCAGTGAGAAGACCCCTGGAGCGTGGGAGGGGAGGTGGTTGAGAGAAATGAGCCGAAATAGATCAGTGTCTTATGCGGGGAGGGGGTGGGAGGCTTGAAATGAGTGCAGGACAAGAGCATCGAGAACCTATCCATTCGTATCTGTCTAATATTTGACACATGATGAATGGATTTTTGTCTCTAATGTGACAATATAAAATGAACATAACTGTGTCATGTCCTATCATTATTAAATTCAAAATAGTGAGTAAAGACAATAGGCTAATTTCTCTTCTACTTTTTTTCTCCTTTCTCTTTCCTTCATTCTGCTGTTACTTGTGTATTTACTCTGACGATGAACAGATTCCACTGAAAAGCTAATCTAGCCCTCCACTTTATGAGAGGAATGGGGGATTTGGAGCACTGTTCAGTTTGCTTTCTTCTTAAACTATTAAGCTCTGGTCTTCTGATGTCTACGCTGCTAGTCTTCATTCATTATGGCCAGATTTCGGTTATAGAGAACCGCCCCTCAGAAGTCATTTGACAGACTTCGGAGTAGCCTTTTTCAGTTCAGTAAACTTAAGCTTTTTTTGGCTGTCCTGACACTGAGCATCTCTGTGTTCCAGTCTTTTTCTCCATCCATCTCTGTGGTCCTGACAAGCAGACCTCACAGAGAACCCAGCAGAGGTGATCAGTCATTCTCTGCAACAACCTATGAAATGCATGTACACAAAAATGTGCAGATCCCTTTTCTGGCAAATTCATTTATTGTGATTTCTTCCCAAGGTCACAAATATCTGGGTTGTACAGGAAGTTTCATTTGCTTTGCCTGTCATTGAGACTAACATTTAGTAAAAATCTTTTACCATTTACTTACTCTGTATGCCCCATCATAGGCAGTGGCTGAAATAGACATGTCAACCAAAAGTTTAAACTCTGTGTCAGAGCATGTGTCTTTTGCCTTAATTTCCAGAATGAACCATACTTTTAAAGGCAGACAAAGCAAACTCAGAGAAAGCATGGTAGCACTGGAGATGCTCTAGTGAATGTTGGGTCTTTTTGTTGTCATTTTCTTCCTTTTCCTTTTTTATTTTATGTTTTTGTTTTCAGGTAGTCCTTCTTGGGGTAGATGTGTCAAAAAGGCAGAGGATAGTAGAGACTAGAAATTGATTTAGAGGGAAAGATGACTCAAAACAGTATGTACTTTCTGACCCATTTCCCTGTTCAATCCTTTATTTTTTGCTCTCCCACTCAAATGGTGAGAGGGAGCTTGTATCAGAACCAAGCTAGTTAACTGCATAACAAGCAATAAATCTCAGTGGAGAAATGACCTTTTCTTCCACAGAAGGAGCTTCCAGAGTTCAGTTGCTTATAACAGCCAGATTAGCGTTCTTTCTTTGAATCAGTACAGACTATGAGCAGGCACTTTAATAAGCTACCAGAGGGATGTGATCCAAGAGTAAGATGATCTCTCTATTAAATGAAGAGAGACGTCATCACTAAAACTTTGGTGACCCATTTTCTAGGAGTATTGAAACAGGTGCACATGTTTAGCATTACATGAGGTCCTTTTGTAATTGTCATTTTGCATGCCTCATATTTAGGGTCAAATGATGTCGTTAGTTCCATAATCACATCAGTTTCCTCCTCCATGTCACCTGTCTTTCTGCACGGTTCCACTGAATTTATATTATCTGAACCTATTAATTCAGTTTCTTGTTTTGACCCTGGCCTCTTTCCCTCTTCATATTGGTAGTTTTCTTTTCTGAAGTTCTCTCTGTGTTTCATATCTGTGAACTGTGAGCACATGGAAATACAAACAACTTCTATTGTATAAGATGACTAAACTACAGAGGAAAGGTTAACATAGGTGGAAAAGAAATCTGTTTGGGGTCTCGTTCACTATTGCTCTTCTCCTGTGCCTGGTGTTTATGGAAGAGTCTAGACAGAGTAGACTACATGTGAACGTTCCTTCTTCCAGCTGATCAATAGTAATCAACCCATAAGAAACACCAAATGATGCCAAAGGGAAAGAGGATACTTATATGTGGGAAGCACTCATTGTGCCTTCTGCTGAGTCGCTATGCACTGTACTGCAATGTGAAAGGCTACAACTCCATCATCCAGAGGCCATCGGAGAGCTAAGCTTCTAGGAGTCCTTCCATCTCTTTTCTGTTTAGTCAAAGGTAGTGTAGTCCCCTACAGAGCAGCACCTGAACACTGGAGATTCCTGTCTGGACCATCTCAGGGCAATCTCTGAGAGCTACGGTAGGTAGATTTAGAAATCAATCTCTGAGAGCTACGGTAGATTTAGAAATCAGTCCAACTAGAAGAATAAAATTTAGAAATTGAATGTGCAGAGGTGGAATGGGTGATGTCGGAGACGCCAGGAGAGGGCTGAAAGGCTGCCATCAGGGACTCCGTCCCTGCTGTTCTTACCTATCACTTCATGCTCTTTCCTTCACCTTTATGCAATCCCTCCATTCAAGAACATACAATTGTTAATTGAAAGCCCTGGTTAAAGAAGACAATTTGTATCGGGTAAAACTATGAATGAATACTTTGTAACATTCTGGCATCTAATAATAACTGGTGGCATATTTGAATCTTTACATAGCCAAGTTTTATAAATTCTGGAAAGGTACTATATATTTATTCTATAGAAAAGGGCTTTAGTTAGACTCTCATTTCACAAAAAGCTTTCTTGCTAACTGCTTCAATTGTTTTCCCCTTTTCTGGAACATTAACTTAAATAGAACAGGTCTTGATCTCGGAGGTAATTTTCATTTAGTTGGATGTTAATTGTTTTCACAGGTAGAGAGACCCCAGGATACGCCATTTTCACAGTTTCTCCTCTTGCTTTGCCTCTCTCCATTTCCATCTGGCTACGAGAGACTATTATTAAACATCCATGTTTTCTTTAACTTCCAACAACTCCTTTTGTGAAAAAGAGCTCTCACCTTTCCTGTTAATTTCTTATGATGGAATTCTAAAAAACAAACAAACAAACAAAAAAAAAATCCTGATGGCTTCCTTCACATAACACGATATTTTGTGTTTCTGTCATTTTGATACATTAAAAGATTCAGGTTTTGTAAATTATGCTTTTGCAAGTGATAATAATATGATGAAAATAGTATTTTACCTGTTCCATTGACGTTTCAACTTGATATTTCTTTGTTGCCTTAGAACATATCTAGCCTTCGTCTCTGATTCTCAACCTGGCTATTCATGATTTCCCTAGTAGTGGATAAAACTTGGATAGAAGAATAAACCAGCAGAAGTCTTATTGTACGTTCCATCTGCATCTTACCCATCAAAATATACCTGAGTTGGGTGATACAAATCGGCAGAAGCAACAGAACACAGATCCTAGTCCATTTTGTGCTGTTAAAGCCGAATAGCATTGAGTGCTATTTTATAATTAGTAAACATTAACTTTCCATAGTTTGGAGTCCGGGAAGCCTACCATCAAGATACAGTTGCTTGATGATGGCCTTCTTATTTTATTATCACCTGGTAGAAGCTGAAAAGAGAAAAGGACAATTCACTTCATCTTACTCTAGCAACCCCAAAAGGAGAATTGGCAAACAGTGTTGAGCAGGGACGGAGTGTCATTGCATCCAAATGTGGAATGTACTTCAATCTGTAGAATGGCATTAGAATATCAGCTGTGGCTTTTATGTGAGAAGAAAGAGAAAGAATTTATCCATAGCCTCTTTATTTTAATTCTTTGGTTTTCTTTGCTTTCCTTTTCATGTACTCTTTTTCCCCCCTCTCTGAGCTGTTTGCAAGATGAACTTTAATATAAATGCACTGTTTAAGGGGAAATGCCAACTCTTAGTCATCTAGAAAAAAAATACTTTACTCTGACCTAATATTAAAGTGTATAGATAGCAACAGGAAGCCCAGATTGGAAATAGATCTAGTTTCTGAATCCTCCATTACCGATAGATATAATAGATGTCTGTGGGCTTATTGGTAGCAACGGGAGATGGGAAGTCTCCCCCACATCATCTACTTCCTCACTTCCTCTCTTCCCTGAGGGTTTTAAGATTACTAGTGCCCTAATTTTCCCATTATCAGAAGATCCTAATATTGCCCTTTATTGTTAAAGAAATAGGAACTGCAAACACATTCACCCCAACCCAAATCCCTTCGCCTATGGCTCCATTGTTATTTCCTAAGAGGATTTCTTTAAAATGTGAACTGAAGTAAGAGATCAATATAGCCAGGAGACAGAAAAATGGGATCCTATGAAGGTTATTTTCCTTTTATTGTTATCATCTTAACTCGAACTTACCAGAAGGTGTGGATGAGCAGCTGAGCGATGACTTCCCTTCCTTCTGACCCCTCAGCAAACACTGGAGAAGCCTCCCTTGGAAGCTGCAGTTGAAGCTATCTGGGGTTAGCTCTGGGGTCCCACTGTTCAAGGAAGCTGGGAGACGTTCCCTCATCCAAGTCTCTGCAACACCCGAGGAGGAGGAGGATGCGTTGGTCTGTGTCTGGCTGCTCCTATAGACACAGAATGAGCATTCCACTTCACTGTGGGTCTGACAGGCAGTCTAGCAAGCAGGAACTCCCTCAGGGAAGGAGAATGTGGATTACAATGGTGACCTAGATCCTGTCAGTGTGTCTTTGGATGCAGCCCACTTTTGTTAACACAAAAAGCACTCACAACATTTTGTTCTTCTTGTTGTACTTTTTCTAGAAATAGCTCTAGTAACCTGGAGACCCATGAGTTCAGTTTGGCAGATTGTTGACTTAGTGGTTCAGTGCCCCCACACATGAACTGTAAACATTCAACAAACCAATAAGCAAGCAAGTCAGAGAGAGAAGATGGATCTACCAACTTGCTAGGCAACGGCATCTTTCATATTGTGAAAACATTAGATTATCGTTTCTTTCTTTTTTTTTTGTTGGCTATTCTTCAGAGATATCTGAAAAATGAGCTAAGATCGATAACAAATGGAGGGAGACATATGTATGTAACAAAGGCATAGGACAAGTGTCGGGACCACATCTCTCCATAAAGCATAGAAAGTCTGTTCATCTCTCAGGCAGTTAGCAGCTTTATTTATGTTTGTTTTCTCTTATTAACATAGTAGATGTGCTACATAACTCAGCAAAATAATAAAATATTATGATGTCTTTATACCTTTGTTTAGCAAATAACATATTTTTTCTTCTCGGGAGCCATATCATATTGAACCTATACCACTAATTAGTTAAACAGTTTATCAACTCAAATATTTTCAATTCAAATCACTAAGAAAATTTGACACACTATAAATCAATTTAATCCAATTAGTGAACTTTATCAATTGACCATGTAATTTGGATAAATTCCAATTGCTTACTGCGGTTGTTTTGATTAAGGAACACATTTTGAGATGGCTTACACTGGTGTCATTTAAACTTTTTTTCTGTTTTTGAAGAAGAATTTGGCAAATTTTCATGAGCAGTACATTTCTGTGGTGCTGGGGATGATCAGCTGGAAGGGAAATCAAGAGGATCCCATCTTGGAGCAGGTCAGAGAAGAAATTCAGTGATCAAGTAGTAGTGTTATCAGGCATGCACACTTCATCCCTGTCAGAAGCAGGGAGGCCAGGATCCTTGTTCTTTCATATTGGTGGTTTTGTAAATGTCCAGATGAAGAGAAGGGAAACCTTTTCTTTCATTGGTTTCTATTTTCATTAGAAGGAGAAGAATAAAACTCTGAGAATGAGAAATGGTAAGAAAGTCCCTTCTAGGGAGGTCAGGAAGTAAACAGCTCCCAGCTGAAGATGCTACCTCTTCAGGGGACATTGGTGTGGTGACTCCAGGGTTTCTGCTTTGGCTGTATGCTCCTAATCACACACAGTCTCTCAGAGACGCATCAGTGGGTACTTTACATTTCAGAAACAACTGGAATGGTAACTGAGAGGTGACCTTTGTGTTGTGCCCTGAAGACCTTGAGCGTGCTCATGGACAGACACTGATGTGTGAATAATGACAGCCCACTTGTCTTCCTCTAATTTCCCTACCCTTAGCGCCCTGTTCTCTCTCATCCACATATCAGGAGTTCTCCAGAGTTCCTTCTCTTAATATTCCCCTTCCACTTCCTTCCCTTTTTCTTCCCTGACCTCTTTTTCTTTTTGTCTTTACTAATATGAACTCATTGCATTCTTCTGTTAGAAACAGAGACAGGCTTTGCCAATTCACCCACAAAAAATTAGCACAAGTTATAAATCAGTGCGCATGTATTGCTGCTGTGTGGATTCCCACATAAAATAGTTTCAAAGCACACATTTTAAAGAAGCTGTGCTTCCCTGCTCAGCATAAGCAAAGTGACCAGAGTGGAAGAATAGTAAGAAACACATTATTGAAATCAGAGTTCACTTACGAGCAACTGTTCCCAGAACGATCAAGTCATCAGGTCCCTGGTGGCCACCAATGGAATGGAAATAGACAGAGAGGTTGGTGGGCAACTTATCAGAGAGCCCCCTCAGGGTGTATGTGGAAGCTGTGCCTACATGTGATAACAGGGTCTAAGCTCTATGTCTTTCCATTCCAAAGATTTCAGAAGTGGGAGAAAAAAAGCAACGAACTGTACACTCAGAAAGTCAAGGGTGGGTCCAGTCCCTAGCAGCTGCACATGGGAGAGGAACTACCTAAGTCCATTGTGAGGCAGCAGCTGAGAGAGAACAGATCAGAACGCCAAAGGTAGAGGAGGTCCATACCCTGCTCTCTCATTTCAAACCCCAACCTATTAAGGGTGCTGCTATTTTTTTCTTTTCGTATTCAAATGTTGAACTGAGCCTTCGGTTTAATGGTGGTGGAGAAAACTGGATAAAGACGTGCAATTTGTTTCTGAAAGAGTAAGAATCTCACCGAATTTGGTTCAGTGTGTGGGGCAGGGGAGACTATCATCAATTCTAAAGGCAGGCTTCGCCTGCAAGAGAATCGCACAGCATTGGGAATGAATTGCAGCTTCTCTGGTATAAGAGCTGGAGGAGGTCTAATAAACACACTTATGCAAAGTGCTCCCCATGCTACTGAAAGGCCTCAATGACTCATGGTTCACTCAGAAAAAGATCTAAGCCCTTAGAAGTCAACAAATATTTTTAAGGGCTTAAAATAACATTCTGGGAGTTAATTGCAAGTACAGTTCTTCTTTGAAAGAGCATAAGGGCCAGCAGATAAACTCGAAGACAGACGTTGCAGCAAGGGCTTGACGCAGTTATGATCAAATGTGTACATTGTTGTTTATGAAGAAAGACATTCACTAAATTTAATGGAACTAGATTGGAGAAGTTCTGCCCGTGTAAGAATGGGAAGGAGACAGAACTGAGAACAGGGCTGGAGAAAGATTTCTTTTGAACTAAAATTTTGTCCCAGAGTTTAAGAGAAAACAAACGAACAAACTAGTAAGCAGGAGCTAAGAGGGGATGAAGCACAGCATAGGAGAATATAGAGACAGTGGGTTGCATTGCTTAACAGTTTCCTTGTTGTTGACCGTTGATTAATACATTTGTTTTGTCTCATAAATACAAAGCATGATGCTGAGTAATGAAGATGCAGGTTTAATAAACTACCATCCATGCCCATGAGATACTTTCAATTCAGGAAACCCAAAAATAGCGAAGCGTTAGTGATGCTGAAGCAAAGGATGGGTGCTGGGGCAGAGCAAGTCCAGTGTTTCCAGAAGCTTGAGGAGAATTTTTAAATTTTTCTTATTTGAAAATTTTATTCATGCGTGTAATGTGTTTTGATCAAATCCAGCCCTACTTCCTTCCTGCTCTCTCCTCCCATACTCCCAACCCTTCTTCTACAACTTGAAGTTTCTTCTTAAACCAACTGAGTGACTTTATGTTCCTTTTTCAACTAAGTCCACACAAGGTTGTCAGTATGTGCATAGAACCATCCGCTGGAGCACAGCAGAGGTCTCAGCCCTGAAGCAAACTGACAGTAGTTCTTCAGAGAGCATGCACGAGACCCTCAGGAGCCAAAAGCTCAGCCTGAGATGGGGGAGGGCTTCATGAAAGGAGAAGATATCCTGCTTCAAAGAATGAGGCTACAGAATTTCCACTGGTTTGTTCTTAAGACTGAAGAACAAAGAACGAACCCCGTGAAAACAATGGAGGACACGCAAGGCCAGGGAGAACTCACGGTCAAGAATCCAGGTTGTTTTGCTCAGTGATGTTTCCTCTGCTGCGACATGGGACTTGTTCTGGTTAAGCAGGGACCGTGGCCCTATTTTGGATGAGCTCCTGGGAAGCTCGGGCATATGCTAGAGCAGTGTTGGGTGGGACCCGACTACTACATGCACTGCAAAGGTCTCCAATGGATGCAGATGTCTTCCCAGAGATGAGTTGCACCAGGAGGCACACACAGACTTGCAGTAACTTCAGATCCTCTAGCAGGTTCCAAATGTTGTGCTAGAATCAAGTGTTCCTTCTAGCAGACATTTACTCTTCTCATTTCCCTTCCCACAACACAAGCTAGTTGAATCCATATGATGTACAATCTTGTTTTGAAAATTTGTATATTTCCTGCTCAGAGTGCACCAATAGGGGAAAAGTGAATTCTAATAGTATGATGTTTTATTAGAATATAAATTTCAAAAATCTTATTATTAGTTAATTGATTCTTCCCCAAGTGCACCAACAGGGGAAAAGTGAATTCTAATAGTATGATGTTTTATTAGAATATAAATTTCAAAAATCTTATTATTAGTTCATTGCATTCCCCAAGAAATGAGTGTATATGTACATACTGATGAATTTTTAAAAGAAAATTCAAAACCAACTTCCATACAAAATGTATTTACATATTATGGTCATTAAATTGAACACATTTCCTTCAACTTGTTCTTATGCTTGCAGACTTAATAGACAATGAGGAATGGTAAATGCCAACACTGTGTGACCACACGATGCCTAGGTCTGGAACCTTTACATTATGGTCTTTTGTTAGCCTTGGAAGTTTAAGAGCCCAGAGCCAAACAGCCCTCAACTGCCTGCCTACAAAATAACAGAAAATAGGAGACGAGTCACACTGCTAAAATACTTCTCCATTCTGTGTTCAGTCTCCCAAGGAACAAAGCAGAGTCCTGCTTCCATTTCAGACAGAAAAGAAGTGCCTTGGAAAACCAGTACTCCCTTTACAGGCAGCTGCTGGGACATCTCTCCTGAAAGCCCGTGTCACAGGCAGAGATGGCCCACTCATTGTGCTCCCCACGATATCCTCTCAATTTCCCCCACCTCCTCCTTTTGACCAGTGGAACAACTAGCACCTCATAAAATAACAGATGATACCAGTGTTCTAGAGTAACTAAAGCTGCCAACTTTCAAACTTACCTTTTTTTAATCTTCTGAATTATTTTCGCATAAATTATAACAAATTACTTTCTAGGTAGAATAAAGCCTTGTAAATACGGGGAACTTGTTGAGGGTTAGCTGATTTTTGTTAAAAACCGTCCAAGTTCAGACAGTGTGCGCTGCCTGGCATCAGTTCAGTCAGTGCTGCAGACTCCAAACCCTCTTATTCGTGCTTTGCATTTAGCAAAATTACAGTGGTGGGGGACTTACTTTAGCAGCCGTGCTTTTGCCTAATGAAATAAAAGGGTGCAGAGCCTTATTACTTACCAGTTTCAACTTTTATTGCTTCATAAATTCCTACATCTTGAGTCATTAGAATTTTCTTTTCCCATTTTTGAAATTATTTTGAGTAAGGAGATAAACAGGACATAAACTAGAAATGAATATACAGCTGACAAGATGTCACTTCTCCTAGTCTTCTGGCCTGTTTAAAATTCATTTTTTCTCAGAAAGACACAATTGTGCATATCTTCTGGAATTATCATTTTTTAAAGAATAGCATATGTAATTAATTTGTAACTTGTTTCAAAAGGAATATAGATGTGTGTGTGTGTGTGTGTGTGTGTGTGTGTGTGTGTGTGTGTGTGTGTGTATCTACCAGGATATGAAAAAAAATCTATTTTGGTTTGTTTGTTTGTTTTTCAGGATTTTACAATGTATCCCAAGCTGAACTTGAGCTCACTATCTAGCCCATGCTAACCTCAAACACACAGCAATTTTTTTTTGCCTCACCAACCCCAGCACTGGAACTATAGATACTCGCCATTACACTCAGCTGGGAGAAAAGATCTTAACTATACTTTGAGTTGAACTTAAATCTAGATACCAACATTATTTATTGATGTGCCTACAGCAGCAGTGTGAAAAATTATTAAGACTTCTTCTAGGATGAAATTTTGTATAAGAAAAAATGATGCTTCAATATTTTATAATTTGGAAAAAATCATTTTAAGTTTACATGCTGGTGATCTGGACTTCTGACTCAAGTTCCTTATTTAGACCTGTGCTGCAGTCAGCAACATGTTTTGGATTGGATACACAAGGACCTTACATGGTGAGGAATTCCTAAGGAGAAATCATTCAAAACCTCCTCACTCTCTAGACCGACGTAGGGGAATAGCACTGTATCTCCTGTGCTGTTGAGTCTAATGAGCCCGGTTCTCTGTTCCAGGCTCTCTGTCTGAGCAGACTAGGGAGAGGATAGGAGAGACTCAAGGGAGGTTCAGCCCTGATCCAACAGGCTTATCCACAGGACATAAGTTAAGGTTTTCTCTCTTAACACTTCAGGAGACCTTTGACAACAAAGTGGAGGATTTGAAATTTATCAACAAAGTCAACAGAGGCAGGAACAAGAATGGAATCTTAGTGGAGCCAAAATCCAACTGATATAAAGCAAACACATTTAATTCCAAAACAATGGAAAATACTGATTTCCTGGGTACATAAAAATGAACCTGGCTTAATTACTCACATAGAGAAAAGTTGAATATTTCTGAAGACAAAATCAGATAGATGTATTCTTCTGGATACACAGGAGGCTTTTCCAACCTGAAGACTGGGACTTGATTTGCTCCGGAGGTGATCCATGGTATACCTGTAGAACTGATCCAGTTTTTTCTGCTAACATTTTTTCCTGGCATTGCTATTGGATCTGCCCTGTCTTCTGGTCTTGGCAATCACTTCTTCATTTCTTTGCCTCCTTCACTTCTGTCCTCCCTCTGAGCACCATGATACCTGCAGGACCATAAGTAAGTTAAGGAGTCTCCGATAATGTTCCCTGTTTCACAATATGACCTTCTGCATGTCCGTCTCCCAAGAATTTCCATGGGGCTGGAGAGATAGCCGAGTAGTTAAGAATACCAACTGTAGGGCGGGTGGTGGTGACGTTCACCTTTAATCTCAGTACTTAGGAGGCAAAGACAGGTGGATCTCTGAGTTTGAGGTCAGCCTGATCAACAGAGTGAGTTCCAGGACAGCTGGGGATACACAGAAAAACCCTGTCTCAAAATCAAACAAACAAAAAAATACCACCTGCTTTTCCAGGAGATCTGAGTTTGATTGCCAGCTTGAAACCCCATATCCAGGACATCCGACAGCCAACACCTTTTTCTGGCCTTTGTGGGCAGTCTGCTCACGTGTATACACAAACACACACACACATACACACACACACAGAGTTAAAAACAGAACTTCTGTATAATTCTACTTCTGTACTGGATTGCAGATTGCTTGCACACACACACACACACACACACACACACACACCATCAAAGAAATTTGAAAAGGAAGAAGCCTGGTCATTATGTTCATTGTTTTAATTTTTATGATCTTAAGTTTAAGTTGTGTGTGTGTGTGTGTGTGTGTGTGTGTGTGTGTGTATTAGGATGTGTGTGGAGATCAAACACCAATATCAGGTAGTCTTCAGGCACTGATTTCCACTTTGTCTTTTGTTTAGTTTTGTTTTGTTGTTTGGGGATTTTTTTGTTGTTATTTTTTTATTTTTGAGACATCTCTCACTGTCCCGAAACTTTAAAATGTTCTGTCCAGTTTCTTCCAGTTCTACGTACTCTCTTTGATGTTATAGTTTGCTGTCTCTTGTTTGGAGTCATGCAGCTCCTGCTTACGGTGTAGTCTGACGCCACAAACTCAGACTCCTTCAGTTCTCCTGTCCCTTTGTGGTGTCCTGGCCTATGATGCATCCAGTTATGGCCCTGAGACTTCTTTGCTCCTACTTCATAAATAATCCCACCTTGAATTTTCTACATAATCTCAAAACCTGACCATTGATTTCACTGCTATTTGAGGGCTGCTTTGCCCATGCCTTGTGCTTGTTCTTGCTCTTGTTGGTGCTTTCTTCTGTTCTCTCTACTCTGACGAGTTAGCCATTATCATCACATGATCCTAGGTCCTTCCTTCTCTCATGGTTTTGCCATCATTGAATGATCTCCAAGCCTGTTACCCTGCTGTAATAGGACTTCACAGCTTATCTACACCAAATCACTCTTTCAAAACCAGTTCCCCCTAAGGTATGAATGTACATTCGTCATCTCAGGCTGATATTCAAAATATAATAGATTGACTGTTGCAAGGAGGGTGGCTGCTTGTTCGTCCCGGCCACCTGGCTATCTCAGCCCCAAAATAACCACACAGATACTGTATTAATTAAATCACTGCTTGGCCCATTAGCTCTGGCTTCTTATTGGCTAAGTCTTACATCTTAATTTAACCCATTTCTATTAATCTGTCTATCACCACACGACAGTGACTTACCAGGTAAAATTCCCAGCATCTGTCTCCAGCGGACCCATGGCATCTCTCTGACTCTGCTTTCTTCCTTCCAGAATTCAGTTCTGTCTTCTCTGCCTACCTAAGTTCTGCCGTATCAGGCCAAGGCAGTTTCTCTATACATTAACCAATACAAGCAACACACAGAGGGGACTCCCACATCAAATGACTAGTTTAAAAGCCAGAAAAGATATTTCTATCATGGTTCTAGAGGTCAGAAAGTCCTAGGTCTAGGTTCTAGAAAATTCTATTGCAGATGAGGGTTTTATTCCTGACTTGCAGAAGACTGAGTCTTCACCAAGTCTTCATGGGCAAGAGAGAATGAGAGTAAGCCTTTCTTGTCTTTCTGTAGAAAGGTTCTCACTGCTCAAGAAGCAGCCTAGCTCCCTCATCATCATTCATCCAAGACTAATTGTTGATGGTGTTTCTCTCCTGCCTGGTTTCTTTCCTCCCACCAGGTCCCACAGCCGTTTAGCCACAAAGAAAATCACACAGAGGTCTACATAAGTTATAAACTGATTGGTCCATTAGCTCAGGCTTCTTAGTAACTCTTATAACTTATATTAGCCCATTATTTTAGTATATGTTAGTCACAAATCAGTATCTTTTTCGGCGGGGCAGGTCACATCTTCCTTCTTTGGTGTCTGGACAGGACTGGGGAGCAATGGGCTTCCTCCTTCCCAGAATTCTCCTGTTCTCATTGCCCCACCTCTACTTCCTGTCTGGTTGTCCCGCCTATACTTCCTGCCTGGCTACTGGCCAATCAGTGTTTATTTAAAACATAATTGACAGAATTCAGAATTGTCCCGCACCAACTAATTACTTTCCCAAACCACCATGTCAAATACTATCTCCTAGGCTTATGACTTCAACATATAAGTCTGGGGAAGAGACAAATCTCTAGTCTTTAACTAACTTCCAAACTTTGTTTATTTTAGCTTATTTGTCTTCACTTACCTTTGCCCATCTTGTCAATAATTCCTTGCATCTGCACTTTCTTCCTGACGCCTCTGTTCTCGTGACTCCCTGACTAGCCTGGTCTCTCTTGAATTTACATAAATCTTACTGATTTTCATGACATTGCTGTTCTTTAATAATGCTCAACTTGTGTATTTTCCTTAACTTCTTGTCTGCACACATAGAGTGGTAGTGACTCTGTCAGTGCTGCACTTACACCGAGGTTCTCTTGGAATGTTGAAGTCATATTGAATACTTTCCCAGTGAACAAGTCAGGTATGGGAAAATAATTGGTGGCTTGATTTCTCTTTAGACCATTCTTCACCCCAGAGCATTTCACGAGTATCTGCTTTGGACTTCCAGTTAAATACTATTTTCTATCCCATTTTAACTCTCCCCAACACCTGAATGTCAAGACCTCCTAGAAAAGTCTTTCTGTTTTCCTTTATCTTTGTAACTGTACAGTTAGGATCTATTTCACTCTGGCTTACGAGTCACTCAAGAGCTATAGCTTGTGCCTAAATGTCAACATTTCCATTCATGTTTCAGTGAGTGAGAGCTAGACTAAACATACAACATCCCTTCAACTTCCCCTAATTTCAAAACATCCCAGCGAAGTAAAAGACAGAATTAGACAACAATTGATTACTTCTCTTCCTCATATCTGACAATAGCAAGCACTAAATAATTGGGCTGAAGAATGAACTAACTTTCAAGACAAATGTTGAAACCAGTCAGCATAGAAAATGGAATAAATATAGGCAGACTTCAGATCTCTAATCATCTTCAGTAAGTCCTTCACTTTCTAGAGGATGAATGGAACCTCATGGATACTAATATGCTTGCTTTCAACTAACAGAGTGGCCGCCCAGACAAGAGCTCAGACTAACCCTGCCCTATACATTCCTTTATCTATAGTCTGTAATTTAGAACTTACAGATTAGAAGAGTTTCAATGGGCAACTTAGTGACATGTGGAAAGATTTGGGTGAAAATATAATAAAACATAATAGCTGTGACAAGATCCTAGATAAAAAAATATACTCCAGAGGACAATTTACTTTAGAGTAAGGACGAGTGAGGAAAAAGGAAAAACAGAAGGGAGGAGGGAAGGAAGGAAGGATTGAGGGAGGAAGGGAGGGAGGGAGGACAGAAAGAAGGAAGGAATGCCCAGGTTTCTTATGTGATTTTAGTAAATATCTGCATTTAAACTAAAACACCAACCAGGAGCACCTTGTATTCCAGACAGGATCTGTCTTTTTATGTTTGCCGCATCCACTCCTACATCTGTATTCTTGTCAATCTCTAAAAGGCTATAGGGAGTCGGTGGGGGTAAAAATCTCTGAACTCTCTGACAGTGGCTGAACCAAAATAACTCTCTGAAAACTGCAGCTTGTTTACATGGCTGCAGAAAGGGCAGACCGCTTTGACAGACTTGTTCCCACTGATCTGATATTTGGACCATATGCATGCTGAGACTTGGAGGAATGGCCAAAGCAGACATTTGGGGGGATAACAGCCTGACACTGCTCCCCCTAACTTTTCTGCTGAAGTTTGATAAAGGCCATCTTTCAGAAGCACATAAATCTACTTACAGATGATAAAAAACAGTCAAGGAGTTTATTTTCTTTATGTGAGAGAGATTGTTTGTTTCCTTAAAACCTCTTCTACGCCCACCTTGAGGGGAAGTTGCTGGCATCCTTGTTCTTTCAAGGCTGTCTCATATCTTTTCTTTTTCTTTGAATCTCTGCCTTGTTTCATCCAAACTAGAGGATAACAGCACCTATTACTTTATATATCTTGTTTTCAGAAACAATAGCCTGTGGCACCTCCATTATTTATTCTTTCTTCTTCTGTCAGTGACACAATGATCTGCTGCTTGCCAAGAACTCTGCTTTTCCAAGTCAGTGATTCCATTTCCTACAGCGTTTCCTCAGCTTTAATTGTGAAACAGAAAAGAACGTGGATGATTGTTCTGCCACATGGTAATTCAGTTTCGAATTAATCCTTGGAAAATGTTCAAGATGATTGCAATCTGAATGGCTGATGAAATCAATGGTCTTGATCATGGTCCTGATAATGTCAGTGGTGAGTGTGATGGTTAATGCCAGCTGACAGCCGGGGAACATCTAGAATCACCTAGTAGACAAGATTTCCAAGCACACCTGTAATGAGTACCTAGATTAGTTTCCTATTGGGTATATTTGAGGAACAGTCCTGATTGGGTTAGATGATGTGCGAGGACCCACCCTGCATATAGGCAGCACCATTTCTATGATCTGAGGTTCTAGACTGAATAAAAAGGAGGCAACAAGCTGAGCACAATCATTCACGGCTCTTTGCTTCTTGACTTTCATGTAAGATGACCTTCTCAAGCTCCTTTGGCTGGGACTTCCCCATTATGAAGGACTATAATCTTAAACTTTGTACCACAATAAACCATTCCTCTCTAAGGCTGCTTCTGTTGGAATATTTTGTTGCACTGATAAGGAAAGAAACTAATACAATGAGAAGAGAGGTACCAGTGATGTGGTGACAGCAACGTTACCTTCACAGCTGTCTTAATTTTTTAAATTAGTTTCTTGTATTTGAGCACCCCCACATCAATAAAAGGTATAGAGCCAGCGAGTTTCATATGCTTATGTCACCCAAGTAGTCAGTGCATTTACCAGGACATTCTTCCTAATGGTTCCCTAAGCTCCTGCTTAGTCTGTCACTGAAAGGATTGGCATGGCTTCTCTCTTCAGGTTGGTGCATTTCAGGTCAGAACTTACACTCTGCATTCATTCTGCAAACAGCAATTGCATGCCTTCATCAAGGGATGCTGTTAAGCTAAGCAGAGGCGGCGTGATGCCTTTCCTGAGTTTTAATTGAGGGCATAGCGTTGTAATCTCCCGTCAACATGAACAAGTCTGTTTGGATGGACATACATAGCACAGGCTGGAAAGAAGAGGGACAAACAGCTTTTAGTAAAGCAAGACGGATAAGGCATGGAGAGAAAAGTTCAGCAGGAAGCTATCTGAGCAGAAGCTCAGCCTGGAAAGCATCTGGCCTGAGTGCATGTGCACTGCTCCAGAGAATGACTCAGGGGAAAGCGTGACGCAGGGGGACACAGTACTGACCTCAGAGAAGCGTGGACACTAAGCAAACCATCACCCGGCAGTTTTTAAGGGTCATTCTTTGTAAGATTTTATTCTTTCTCTAGTAGTTTTAACAGAAGAACGACATGCTTAGCTGCTAGAAATATAATACCACTGAAAATCCAAGGGAGAGAATAAATAAGAGTGAGTGGCCTTTGGGGGTAGAATCAGCCAGGGCTCCGAACCAGAATGGAGCAGTGAAGCAGTGGCGAGCAAAGGTGGTGATGAATGTGTAGCATGGAAGACAGGATTCAGTCATATACTTTTTAAAAAAAAATGTAGGATCTAAAAGTTACTGAAACACTGGACTAAACAGTACAAATCAGGATGTGTCCCATTATTAAGCATCAAGATTACATACTTTAGAGATCCTAAGAGTGAGTAAGAATTGATAACATTTTGCTTAAGTGTAAGGGTGTAAGCTGACGTAGCAGAGAAGCACCTGCCGCGTCACTCTCGCAAAAGGCAAGTTTCCTGGGTGGCTCTCGTGTTGGGGTCACTCAATTTACATTTACAAGGATTAACCTTTCTTCCATTTTTCCCTGGAAAAGTGGAGAATTAGATATGTCTCATAGTCTCACCCCCCCCAAAATATTTAATTTTGGTTGGAGAAATACATAAATTCTGTCACCTTAATACAGAAGACGAAGGAAGAGGAGAGGAAAGACAACAGGAGTAATTAGTAATGAATGAGTATCCCAGAGTCAGCGTAGAAGTCAGAGAGAGCCGGGCAGTGGTGGCGCACGCCTTTAATCCCAGCACTCAGGAGACAGAGGCAAGCAGATCTCTGTGAGTTCAAGGCTAGCCCTGTCTACAGGAGTTAGTTCTAGGACAGGATCCAAAGCTATAGAGAAACCCTGTCTCACCAAAAAAACAAAAGAAAAGAAGTCAGAGAGAAATGTTTACCTTTGAGGTTGGAAAACTAATCTAAAATAAAATGAAACAAAATAAAAACAGAAAAATCATTACATATACATTTTAAAATACATATACAAAATTAAAATGTGGTTTTTCTCTGTCCCCAAACAAGGTCTATAATATCAAGAGACAAATTTTGTCATTTTAATAGAAGTACTATCATTTTCCATTTGCTTTATCTCTTTCCACTGGCTTCAGTCTTCTAAGTTGGTTAGTATTTGAAACAAAGCCAATATTAGAGTTCATACTAAAAGAGCCAAGCCAAATAAACAAGACAAGAAGATAGAAGAGCACCACTTATCACTTTCTCCAACCATATTGTGGCCAGAGTGAGATGATGGCAGTGCAGGCGAGGATAATAACGTTCTTGCTCAGATCAGAAGAAGAACATGTCAGGATGTGTCTGTGTGAACACACATAAAGCTTGCCTGTGATATAATGACCACGTCTGTTCCCTACAGAAAACAGGTTATGATTGCAGAAACACGAGCATAACCATTCTTGAAGGGACATCAGAGTGAGACTTTGAAGGCTGATGAGGAATTAGTTTATTAGAAAAAAAAGTGTGGAAAGGGACACAGAGGAAAAATCTGCAAGCTGAATTTGGCAGGCAGATGTATATTAATGATATCTCTGGGCCGAGAGCTATACTGGAGGTCGTGGAATGTTGGCCTATCAGATTACATATGATAGAATAAGTTTAGAAACTTGGTTTGAGAATGCCTTAACAGATCTTCAAGAGAGGAGGAAATTGCAGCATTATTGCATTATGAATGAGAGCAAATTAATGTTATTAATATTAATGAAATTAACGAAAAGCTAATAGTACTTATTGTGTGACAGATGTTTAATAATTAATTCAATAATGATAATACAATATAATTCAGGCACTATTATACCAGTACTACACACATTTATAAACTGAGAAGCCAAACAGAGAAGGACTTGGGACAATTAATGTAACACATAATTCAATATGAGCCAGGTGCTGCCAGAGACCTCTTTTGACAGAGGTTTCTGTCCCACCTGGTCCTGCAGTCGTTCAGTCCCAAAGAAAACACACAGAGGTCTACATTAATTATAAACCGATCAGCCTATTATCTCAGGCTTCTTATTAACTCTTATAACTTATATTAGGCCATAAAACTTGTCTGTGTTAGCCCCGTGGCTTGGTACCTTTTTTGGCAAGACAGTCACATCTTGCTTGCTCTGTGTGGGCTTCCTTTGTGGCTGGGTGATGACTGTAGACTGAAACCTCCCTCTTCCCAGAATTCTCATTGCCCTATCTCTACTTCCCGCCTGGTCACCCTGCCTATACCTTCTGCCTGGCTATTGGCCAATCAGCATTATTTAAAATACAAGTGACAGGGTACAGACCATTTTCCCACAGCAGACCTCAACCTCAGAAGGTTGTCCTTTGCATGGATACAGGAAGGGCAAAGAAAACTGAGAAGCTATAAACCTATTGTCAATACCAGGGACTGCACAATAGATTTGACAGGAGTGGTCCATTGGTGAGCCTATGGATGTCTTTGTAGATCTAACTTCAGTTTATTTAAAGAGAGAGGCTCTTACCTCTCCTGTAGAGATGGCTCTCCCAAGCAGGCCTGAGTCAGCTTGGCCTTCGAACAGTGGACCAAAGCTTCTACTTGGGATATTGACTTTCCTTTCAATATCATTCCCTTGATGGCTCTCACAGAGCTTTACTCCTGGAAAAGCTCAGTCTGTTTGTTCTCCATGGGAATGGTGTATCTACCTTTCTGTGTTAATGCATTAAATTCTTATTGGCCTGTGTGTGCCAGTGTTGGCTTTTAGAAGGGTAAGAGTATGTAGCTACGTGCCATTGTGGAAGAAAGGACATTTGTTGGACTTAGAATCCAAAGGAAGATCTCAACCAGTCTTCCCTCTAAGACAATCCATTCATAGTCAGATTGCCTCAAAGATCTTTCTTGCCTGTATGACTAACAATTTAATGTCCCTTACGAAGGATTCTGTCATCTGGTTGGGTGCCAAATAGTCATTCTCTCTGGGGTAGATTTATACCATTGCCCAACCCCCTCCTCTGAGGATCTGTAATCTTTTTCCTGATCATTAGAACCTAAGTGAGGATACAATTCCACGAGGTCTTTCAAATTCCAGCACTGCGGCAACACTCTGTGCGCATGTTTCCTGTTTCCTGTTCTCTAAGGAGCAGTACTGTGTACTAGGCTGGTGTGAAAGGCATTCTGCAGCATAGGGGAAGACCAGAGGCTTGGCTGAATTGCTAATGATAGATGATCACGACAGAAGAAGAAACTATATGCAAAAATGTAAGAATACCAAAGAATTAATTTCCAAGGAACCATAATTATTTCAGCTCACATGCCCAGTTAATTTCTTGATTTATTTAGCATAGTATCCCCAACTGTAGATTATCCAGTTCTCTCTCTCTCCTCTGCCTCTGTGTGTGTGTGTAAGTGACATGGTGTGTGTGTGTGTGTGTGTCCTTTCTTCCTCCCACCTTTTCCTTCTTACTTTTTCCTTTCCCCTTTTCTTCCAATGGTGACAACTAAATACAGGACCTACACATGAGACAAACACTCTATCACTGAGTTATGGTATAACTCAGTTTGAAACGGGGTCTCATTACCCTGAATGTCCTCAAGTTCTCACCAGGCTGTCTTTGAACTTGTGGGACAGAATCCTTTGTAGCTACAAGTACAGGTGCAAAAGAGTCTACCTGCCCAGCATTTTATAGTTTTTCTGTAACATGATAATATATGTACTGGGAAACAGAATGCTTTTAAGAAATATTAAAAATAAAACTGAATTTAAAATGTTCACTTTATGGTAGCATCTTTAATACAACACCATACCCTATGACTCACCTAAATGGAAATGAGCCCTTATGACTTATTCCGTATCTTTACTAGATTGCGTAAATTTTCTTCCACATAGAAAACTGGGTAAATGTTGCTTTAATATCACAGTAAGGTTAAGGATAACTAAAGTTAAAGAATCTGGTGCTAAAGTTACAAATGGCAGTATTGAGATAAATTTCACAAATGGAAACGTGTACTTTAAACATATTATTTTTTATGAACTGGGGTTTGAGGAGGAACTACCAGAATGTAGTCTGAAATGCATCTTTGATACCTACAGTACCCAAAGTCTTAACACTGAAGGAACAAAAGGAATTTGTAACCGTCTAAAACAGGATTACTTCTCGGCCTTCCAAGAATATTTTCCAGAAAGGACCTACGTCAGATTCCTGGAACTGCCAGAGTCCCTTCAGCTGAACTTGTGTCTCACAATGCAGACATATTGTAAAGGCTGCATTTCTGAAAATTTTCTATGTAGGATTTCATTCCAGAAAATCAGTTTTAAGATATTTTGAATCAGCTTCCTGGCTGATGATGCCTATCTGAGAATAATGGAAAAGAACATTGTTCTTCTCAGTGAGCTTGTTACTCACTCAGTAGCCTTCTTTTATTTTAAATCCAGAACAATAAAGTACCACAGGATGTCATTAGTTTGGGGCAGCTAAATAAAAATAAGAAAAGGGGCTAGCAAGATGTATCAGTGAGTACATGCATTAGTAGCCAAGCCGAGTGACCCGAGCAAGAGCCCTGGGACCCACATGCTAGGAGGAAAGAACTGGCACCTGACATTCATATATGCATTGTGAATATGTGCAAACACAGTTAATAAAAAATTAAAGAACACCTGAGTAAATTGGGAGCATGGGGACCTTAGGAGAGGGTTGAAGGGGGGAGGGGAGAGGCAGGGAGGGAAACAGAGAAAAATGTAGAGCTCAATAAAAATCAATAAAAAAATTAATGAACATTAAATAGCCCATCCAATTTACTTCCTTATATTTTCCCTTCAAACATGAAGTTATCTACACTGATGATTTTTTTAACTTTTTAATGTATTATTCTAAAAAGAAATCTAAACATTTGTATATGGGCTCCATTTCGTTTTCTGCCGTTCTAATTCCCAAGTCCTCACCGCTATTTGAGATCAGGTGCTGCGTTCTCACAGTGACATGTCAAATTCGTCGGAGCTGCTGAACTGCTTGCCAGACACCGAGAGCTATCTGGCCAATTAAAATCAGCCATTTTTTTTCTTCTATAATTTTCATGATCATAACATTGACATTTTTCCTGTTTAACAGGTGGCTTTATGTCTTTCAAAAGAAGCAAGGAACTATGAAATTATGGTTCTCTCATTCCCAGAGGCAGACATATTCTTGAGCATGGTAAGCCAGGAGTGTCTGCGTAATTGTTCCGTGGGCTAGGCCTCCCTTATTTACAGTAACTCTTTCTAGTTCTGGGGCAAACAGAGGTTTTTAATGTTTGTTCAACTCATTCTGATTGTGGATAAAATTGCATTCATCACTCATTCAGTATTAGCTTGATCTCTTTCTTATCCAATTGAAACAAAGAACAAGAAAAACCTCACACTTCCAAATGGTCTAAAGCCTAAACAATCAAGCTCAAGACTCGCAAAATGAAACCTGTTTTTCTCTTCTACTTGAGACAATGTACCCCATATTCGCTGACACAGCTTCAGACTGTCCTCTGTCTCCTTTGTCACCTTTGTCCTCTCCCGTTGCTTACTTTTTATCTTGTCCTCTGCTTTTCTTCTGTACCTCAAGTCTAGCTTCACAGTCATCTTTCTTCTTCCAGTAGCAGGATTGTGTTGGGCATTGGAAGTGCTCGACCTTCCTGTTGGAACTGCATGATGCTTTAGCCATTGTGCTTGAATCCACTGCTATTCAGATTAAGGATCTCAGCAACTAAATCTGGAGAACACACCCCTCAAAACTCTGCCTAGGTTCCCCTAGCCCTGGGCTTAGACTCTCCACAGCCCTGTGAGTACCAACACCACGGATGGCACAGACAGTGTCAACATGGTTCTATCTGTTTGTTTATAATTAATTTGGGGAGTTTTCCCTTTTGGAGGGCACTGCAGTGGTGAGAGGCAGATATGGAGGGATGGGGAGGTAAACAAGATTGGGTGCTAATGTGAAATTCCCAAAGAACCAATAAAGACTATGTTATAAAGAAAATAAATATATTATAGGAATGTTCTTTGCTGTGGATCATTGTCGGGTTCGAGCCTTTCTGACTCCAGTATTGTCTCTTCAACGTCATCTCCTTCACAACTTTTCTCAGTTATCTACTTAAAAGGCCAATTTATTCAGAATTCTTCCTTGTTCAGAAATGTCATCAGCTCTTGATTCATTCCAAGGGATTCTAGAAGGAGATACAAGTTTAAGCAGGATGCTCCTCTCGCTGTCATCTTCCTGTTACTAAACTGTGCATGTCTAGCGCCACTGAACTTCTGTGCACTGGAGATTCTTGCTCATCTACATTCTCAGACTGTTCTTCAAGGCTTGGTGATTGTATTTACTTTATAATTTTTTTTTAATTTAAAGCATTCTGTGTGTCTGTGTGTGGACTTGTATCCATGAGTCCAGTGTCTATGGATACCAGAAGAGAACATCAGAAGCCTGGAGATTCAGTTACAGGCAGCTGTGAGCTGTCTAATGGGGGACGGGGGCTGAACTTCTCCAGCCCCTATATGTATTTCATTGCAAGACTTTTTTTCAAAAACATTTTAAATTGTTCAAACAAATTTGTTTCTATTTATTTATTTATCATTTATTTAAGTAGAGTCTCATGTACTCCAGTCTAGCCTTAAACTCAATATGTAGGCAAGGATAAATATGAAATGCTGATCTTCCTACCCCCGCCTTCTGAATGCTGAGATTAAAGACCTGTGTGGCATTAGTCCAGTTTTGTGATGCTGGGAATTCATGCGTGTAGGCAAGCACCCTGCCGAAAAAGACTATCATCGGCCTGTGTGATAATTAATGTTAATTGTCAACTGAACAGGATCAAAGATCATCTGGGGGAATTAGCCTCTGGCCATTCCTATGGGCTGTTATATTGTTTGGGATGCGGTGGGATGGACTGCCTACTGTAGGTGGGACCTCGGAGGGGTATAAGTGAAGACATACTGCACGCATCCTTCCTTCCTTCCTGAGTGTGGGTACAATGTGATCAGTGAGACACCTATCCCTAACACCATAGTATCGCCATGCCTTCTCAGTCATGGCAGACCGCATCTCCCTGGAACTCCAAGCCAAACTAAACCCTTTCTCCCTTGATTTGCTTTTGTCAGGGTACTTTAACACAGCAACTGAGAAAGAAATGAAATGATCTTCATTGAAAAATTAGAAAGTATATGGGGATTAATACACCACATGTCCATACCCTTCCCATTACTAATATCCTCATAGGACATTAAAACAATGAACCTGTATTTCTCTGTCATAAATAATGTCACAGATTTGATCTTGGCTTGGATGGTCTATGGATTTGAACCACATACATCACCCTAGCACCAAACAGTGCTCTTCATTGCTATAAAATTGTTCTAGCTCTGCTTATTTAATCTCTTCCCCAACTTTTGACAACCATTTATACTTTTATGCCCTTCACAGTTTTGTCTTTTCTGATCTAGCATGTATTTGTGATCATGCAGTATGTAACCTCATATGTTTCTACTTTTACTTATAAATATGTGTTCGAGGGTCTATCATACCGCTTTATGAGTTGATAATTCATTTATTATTTTAGTGCTCTAAATAAATGTTTCCCATTTATTCATTTGTATACTGAAAGATATTTTTATGGTTTCCAAAATTTGACAATTAATAATAGATATCAAAATTTTTATTCAAGTATTTCTTAATGAAATACTCAAGTATTTACACCTCTGTGTGTAAATACCAAGAAATGAGATTGTTGAATTGTATGCCAAGAGTATTCCTGTTTTTGAACATAGTCATTGAACTATAGTTGTTCAAAGTGCTTGTGTGGCTTTTATTCCCACCAGTATGGAATAAGTATTTCTGTCACCCTATGAAATTGACAGGTTTCAGTGTGTCCAGTATTCCAGGTATTGGTAATTTAAATGAATATACAATGGGACTCTCTCATGATTTAATTAATATGATGTAGAGTTTCTTTACATGTACTAAATATCTACCTATATTCTTTGATGAGATCTTTGATCCTTGTTCAATCATTGGTTTCCTTCCTATTGATTTTTATGAATTCCTTGTATATTTTAACAGATGTGCTTTTTAAACTATGGTCTCCCATTCTGTGACTTCTGTTCTCCTTCTCTTGACAGTGTCTGTCACATAGCACACAGTTTTAACTGCAATGGCCCCTGGCTCACCAACTATTTCTTTCATGGCATGGACCTTTAGTGTAATATCTGAAAGTCCTCATATCCTCCAAATCACCTAGTTGTTGCATTTCTCTTTGTTGAAGGCCCTCACTTTATCTTAAATAGCCCACCCCAGGTGACAGACAAGCTATGGATTAATACACGCCTGCTATTCCAAATTGCACTCACCCTACTTCTTAAGAAGAAGATCCACCCTTTACTCAGATTCCATCACTTAACACACCAATTTTTTTTCGGTTTTGTTGTTATTGTTATGTTTTCTTAATTTCAAGCTTTTCTAAACATGAGCTTGTAATCCTCCTGGCAGAAATGGTTCAGTGTTCGTGTTGATTTTATAGAACACAGTTACTATGACTAACAAAGAGGCCTTATTGTTTGCTCTTTAAAGCTTCAGCTGATTGGATGAGGCTCTGGTGCATGATTAAGAGAAATCTCATTTACTTACATTCAAGTGAGTCAGATGCTAACTATGTCCAGGAAAACATGATCTCAGCATCAGCTAGGTTCATACTTGGTTAAACACGTGAGTGCCATGGTTTAGCCAGGTTGCATTCATGTTAGGCAACATTGTCAACAGTCATGATATAAATAGATGAATTTAAAATATCCTTTGTTGCTGAGTAGGTTTTACTTAAAGAAGTAACTTGCAACTGACTTTACAGAGGATAAGAAAGAGTGAGCCAGGGAACAAACAGGCACAGAATGTACATCCCTCAAGAGAGAATGCCACAAACACTGGACCAGAAGTATTGCTTAGTATCTGGCACCAAGCAAGTTTCTCAACATACTTTGTTTTCTACCAAATGAGAGGAATAGTGGAGTATTCATCATGTCTAGTCTTCCCAGATATTCAAAATTTTTATTCTTCTCAGTCTTAGTTCCTTAAGAGCTATGGAGGGCTGTGAGGCAGTGCAGGCATAAGACCCTTGATGGATAGTGTGTGCTTTTGACCCTACATCATCAGTTAAGAAAATCTTCATAGTCATCACCTTAGGAACACATTTTAAAATCCTAACAAGAAAGAACTCAACCCTAAACTGATTGAGAAACTAAGATTGGAGAAAGTGCAATTTCTTATTAACTCAAGCAAGAAAACACTCAGGAATTCAATTCCACTCAAATTATTCTAGTATGCAATCATGTATGTAAATATGTGTTTGTAGGTATGTACCGGGCTTCCACTGATTTGCTTAAAGGTGATTTACCAGTCAATGTTTCTTGGAATGCCATGTCAACGTAGGAAGTTAATAACAGAAGTTGAAATCAAGACCTTGCCATTGTTACATGCTGCATCTAGATCTCTGAGTGTTCCCACTCCCTTGATCGGACCAGTTCCTGACTTTACAGCACACAATGACAAATCTCAGGAAGAACCAGGGATGAACTGGAGCAAAATAAAGCTGTCGTTTCTTCTCTAGTCAGAGTGTCAGAACTCAGACGTCAGTGATGATTTAAGAGTAGGCCATGTATTTTGTATCCCTGCTTACTGACATTTAGTAGCTATAACCATACAAATTATTTTTGAGTTTTTCTTGCATAGAAATATAATCACTCACATCATATTTTTGCTCTAGTGTGGGATTTTTTTCCCTCCCTGGGCTATGCTGTATCAGCCACACTGATTATTTTATATGGAGTTGTTTATTGGGTCATTATATATTATTTTATATGGAGTTGTCTATTGGGTCATTATATACTTCTTTCCTTGTGTGTGTGACGTGTGGAGAGTATGTGTATGTAGTACAGGCATGGGTCCTCATGCCACAGAGTTTGTGTGAAGGCCAGAGAACATACCGTTTATGTTCTTTTCTTCCATTTGTTTTGAGGCAGGCTATTTCTGCTGTTAGCCACTGCATGTGCCAGGACAGCTGCCTGCATCCTTCAGGGGATTCTCATGTTGCTGCCTCCCATATTTCCATGGGGACGCCAAGACTGCAGATATGTGATATTTTGCCCACCTTTTACACACACTGTGGGGATTTGAACTCAGGTCCACATGTTTTAGTGACAACTTTACCCACTTAGCTGTCCCCCATTTCCTTTTTACTACTGTCTAAGAAAGAAACACACATAGCATCTCCCCCCCCCCATAATGGTTAAAATTATCAGGTTATTTTGCTGGCAATACATTATTAAATAAAATGTTTTGAGTGCTTGGGGTATGCATTTTGAAACTCAGAAGTACCATGAAATAGTTACTATGGGATAAAAATTTATGTTTCAGAGGCATTAGACCTTTCATGACCTCTTTGAATGTAAACTGAGTCATTTTTAATAGAGAAAAGAGGCTCACAGATTTACGTTCTGAGTGCTTTATATTACAAAACAGTTCTGTGGAGAATAGATTTGTGAGAGAGTGACTTCTGCAAGGATGAGAAATTTGTCGATAGGATTTATTTGAAAGCAAGTTAATGTGAGCTAAATTTTTAATTAATACATTGTGCATTTATAAAAGAGGCCATATATAAAACAATAGCTTTTATTTGTTAATCTGCTCTAAACCTTCAATGTAGATATAAAATCACTAATTTTATTAATATGGCCTCTGTAATGAATTATGTATATATGCACACAGCACTTAGAAACAGGGTGAGAAGATTCAGCTCATTGTGCAACAAAAACTGCGCAAAGGCAATCTCAGCAGGATGAAAACAAATATAAATATACAGGCATGTTGGTGAAAAATTCATATATAACATATGAATTTGATAAAAAGCACAAAGCCCCAAGGAAACATTGCAATTGCATGAGTTGAAAACACACTTTACCATGAATGGGGAAAGCTATAATGAATACCAACTAAATTAAAGCAGCCCGATAGAAATTCATACAGATAAATATTTTAGAAACATTGTAAAGTCGATATAAAAATAGCATGTAAAAATAAAATTAATAGCAGAAAACATTGATGAATAAAATCATGAGCAGAACTTTCAATAAAATTACAATAGAAAAAAATAGTGTTATTGATACCCAAATAGATGAATAAAGCAAAAGACTATGAAGGAAAGTCTAGTTCGGCCCAAATATACAGAAATATTTAGTGGGTGACAGAAAAGATTTTTAAATTTTTGAAAATACTGCAAATTATCCAACAAGTTCTTGTAGGTCAAATTTTACACTTTTGGAAAATTATTACTGGAAAATCATACTTTATTCTATTGTAGACCATATAAATTAGTTTTGAGTATAAAATACATGAAATAGCTAAATTAATTTCATTACATAGTTACTATTTTTGGCACAGAGAAAGATTTTTGAAGATACAGTAAAGTTAAGTAAAACTACACATGACATATGTTCCAAAGAATCATTGTCAAAAACGATAGGCAAACTTTAAAATATCAGTACATGTAAATAATAAAACTCGGAAAATGAATAACATGGAATTAAAACTTCAAAGATGCAGAATATTTTGTTTATGAGATTTGTAAAGTGGTTTGAAATGATGATTTTAATTTTTATTTCCAAGCTATAGGCTAGCAATACAATAGCAAGTGCTTTTGACAAAACCAGTTGCTGTATGTAACTCTGTCTAATAACTGCACTTACAGAAATTTGTATTAAGAAAACAGTCAGAGATCTATGAAATTAAGATCTGGTACAATGATGTTTCTTGCTTTGCTTGTGTGAGATAAAAATCGTTAATAATCAAAATCTTACAAATAGATTATTTAGTGACATAGTATGATGGCCACATAACTCAATACTGTGTATCCACTAGAACAACATAGCAGAAGACTATGTCCTGGAAAAATATTCACAACCATTATTTAAAATTTCTAAAAATCAATAAAAATCAAAACTCATAAGACAGATTTGAAAAATGCTTTTCTTCCTCATTTAATAACCTGACTATGAACCACTGTTTAAAACTGAGAAAACACATGTGAAGGTGTAGGTTTCTAACGCTATTTTATTATTCTAACTAGCTGAAAATTCTGTCTCCAGAGAGACAACTTCTATTCAGTAGCTGAGCAAGCCTTACCAGCCACTCAATATCAATATGCCCCCTGCACCAGACTGGCTATCTCAGTTCCCAGCTTCACACAGTGGAGCAGTGCTTTGAATACTCCTCAAAATAAAGCTTCCAAATATTCCAAGTATGCACACTACACGTGTGTGAGCGTGCATGTTACACACGTGTGTGAGTATGCATGCTACACACGTGTGCGAGTATACACGTCATATACTGTGTGTGTAGGAAGATAAAGAAGACTCCAATAAGATCCAGAATTTGCAATTGCTTTCAGCTGTGTTTCAAGGCCTTTGACAATGGCAAACAAATCAACACACTTTGTGAGCATTCCCCTGAACTTAACTAGAAGTGAATTATCTATTGCATACTCATGCTGAATGGGTAGCTCTGTGGGTCAGGGATCAATTGATACTAAATGTGTTTCCTTTTGGTTGGTTTCTCCAATGTTACAATCTGAAAATCAGACAAACGAATATGTGATCATTGTTAGTGCCCAAACGCAAAGAGAAGTTTGTGAGCAAAGTCCTATCATAAACAAAACTCCTTGTTTTAATTTAAAAATAAGAGCATGCTGTTTTTGTTTTTATTTTTAATTGAGACTGAATTCGGATAAACTTTGGCACTGAAGTTTTTGCTCTACTGTACAAAATATAATGCATGGGTGGGTTTATTCTCATCTGTTCTTTGGGATGTTGTCTAGATTTCAGATTTCCATGGGAATTGTCAAAATAGCCTTCCCTGCACTTTGCAGATGGTGCATTTCTTCCCCACATTCTCTCCAGGAGACTTCCCTTCATTCCACTCTCTACTGGTAAAGCTGCTTCAGCCGTGATTATCACGATTCTGTAAAAGAGGATGTAATTCGTCGGATGACTATTTTGAGCCTGTCCACTAAATAAGTTCAGGATGAAGTCATTGGCGCAGAGGTGTCAGCTAATTGCATAGGCAGACAGCAGAGAGAGCCGACTGAGGGAGAGAACACCCTTACCCCAAGGACAAGTCTTTGCTCTGACATTCCAGAGAATACACAAATGAGCTTGCCGACTAAATTGCCTTCCTCCTCCAATATATGATCCCCTTCTCCTGTGCTGAAGCCACATTTTAATGAGTTGGTAGGTAAATACATAGCACAGTTGGGAGAATTAGTTCATGCTTGTACGTTTGCAATATTGAGAGTGAAATGAAGATGCAGATAGCAATTTGAATCTAATTTTCCACCTTCCATGGATGAAGGGTCACAGAAGGAAGCCGAGAGGCACTAGGATATGGGGGGGGGAGTGGAAGGCACCCAGACAAAGAAAACGAATGAGCTCAAAAAGATGGCCCTGTTCAGGGAGGCCAGTGAAGCCCAAGTGACTTAGATTCAAGGAGGGAAGAAGCTGTTTTCTCATTGTAGGCACTCAGGTTACTAGGGTTTATGCTGTTTGGGAACATTCAGGTCTCAGGGTAATGTGCCATCCTGACACCTCTGTTGGCACGACATGGAACCTAGGAGAACTAAGTGAAAATGTAGCCCAGGAACTTTCAGAGTCAAAAGGTGTGTGAGAGTCAAGGTTTTCATGGCTGTGGAGAATAGAATCCGAAGCAGGAAGGTGAAATTGCTTCTCAGCTGTGAGGGTGCGGGCAGCTTACCACCACAGACACCTGCATTTTGCTGGAGGTTTTAGACAGTACTGTTTAAAAACAAACAGATCTGTGTGAGAAGTGGAGAGGCGGTGTGGGTGGACAATGTGTCTACTGTCAATCTTCTTGAATTCTTGAAGACACCATCTTGCAGAACTAAGCATTTTATTTTTATGTTGAAGCAGTTTTAGAATAAAAAAAAAAATCTCTCCTAGAATAGTGTCCCCCAGGTCTTAAATTGAAAGAAGAAAATACACTTGAACACACACTACACGTACACAAAACACACACACACACAAACACATGCTACAGCATCCAAGGAGGAGAAGCAAATAGGACCCAGATTGCAGCTAGATAAAACAGATTGTGAATGCTTTACTCAAAATAAAGGCAACAGAGAGGTGTCCCAGATTCATTCTGCTGCCTTTATTCAGCAGTAACAAGTCCTAACTTTAAAGGAAAATCCTCAAGTCGATAAACAGGTCATTTGAGACTGAGTCTTAATTCGCTGCATATGTTTATTTAATCCAATCATTACACTGGTCTCTGAATATTATTGATTGCCTATAGTCTCCCCTTTTGTGTGTTTATTTCCTTTTCATTGTATAGCCTAAACATGGAAATCATTTATCATTCTGAATAGCATGGGTCAGGACTCATCATCCTTCAGGAATGTATTGACGATCAAACAGAAGCCATCTGTTGGTCTTATGTGGATAAGTAACCAACAGTTAGTGCAGTTGACAACCCAATACTTATGTTGGCATGATTGGGCAAGGAGGGATCCATTTATGGATAACATGAGTGAACAGAAAGTAACTACAAGCTGATAAACATTATAAACATGTAGAGAGTTGGATAATAAATGGGGATTATCTGAGTAAAGAGATTATGACTTCATGAAATTTTTATTGAATGGAATGAATAGACCCGAGTTATGGAATTCACCAGAGTTTAAGAAAATCCATCATAAAAACTATCTAAACAAGCGAAAATTATGAAAACATCTCAAACAGACCTATCACACAGTGAAAATGTTGAAAACTGAAAACTCTCTTTAGACTTCTAATCCTGACCTAGCCACAGCCAATTTCTAAGCCTTGAGTCTCACTCAGGTCTTCAGATTTTTCATAATCTATTTTATGTTTTAGAAAGCACCTAAACCAAATATTTTCATTTGGTTTAATTTATTTACTTATTCAGCTGCTGTGAACTATCCACAGGGTCTTGCATAAGTTAGACAAATAGTCTATACTAGTGATCTACATACCTATACCCAAACCAAAGATTTTTAAAAGTTTCCCGTAAATTTCCCTGCTTCAAATTCCATTTTGCTGCTTTACTTTAACCTTAATGATAAAACAGGATTATTTTCGTCACTTTAATTTTTAAAATCCATTCCAGTCTCACATTCCATAATCCAGATAGTCAGAGACGTCTTTGATGATTATTTTATTCTCAGATTTATATATCTGCGTTTTACTGAAGGCAATTCATAATTTTCCAAATCATTTAACCCCAGCACATGAAAATGTTGTCTGGTTCTATAAATCCACTGAGTCTTATAAAGTAACTGCTTCATGGTTTATTTTCAGAAGGTTTGTGCAATTCATAGAAAGAATAAAAGAGTCAGCTATTTCAGGGACTCTCAAATCTTTATTTTCATCATGGTTTGGGAATTTTGGGATGTACTGGATATTCTGACAAACATCATGACAGATCTCTGTCCCTGCCCCACACTGTGCCTGTTTGGGATATTTCTCTAATCTAGCTAGCTACTTCTCCAGTTAGATAGGGACCACACACTGTGACTTACTAGTTTAGATCATGTTTAAAGAGGTCAGCCTAGTGTGTGTGTGTGTGTGTGTGTGTGTGTGTGTGTGTGTTATTTAACTAATAATAACTAAAAGAATCAAAGGAAATGTACTGGGTGAAGCAGATCAAACTGTCAACTTTCAGCTTTACAATGGGCTTTGCTTTCAACCAGACAAGGGGAAAGCCAGAGGCAGACTGCTCACAAGTTAGTTCCCCAAATGTAGACACAGAGCCAGGGATGCTTCAGCATAAAGAACAGACGTTAATATAGTTATCTCTCCTTGCACAAGACCTAGCCAACCCAAATTTCGGCAAAAATAGGGGAAGATCTCAGGATGCCCCTGCAGATGAATAGCTCAGGGAAGGAGAATCATTCTTCTTAGGGGTTGTGGCCCTTAGTAGGTTTCCTAAGATTCAGTTGATCCTCCAGACCTTTGTACATATGGGCAACACTAAGAGGATCTAATGATTTAAAAACAAATGACTAGACAAAAGGGGGAAGAATAGAAAAGGAAGGAAGCAAAGAAAAGTAGATGGGTGGAATGAGACTGAGAGGGGTTAGAAGAACAATGGATTTGTATGGGTATAATCATATTTCATCATATAAACCTACTCAATTCTCAATAGGGTAAAAAAGAGATGATCTACCATTGAATCTATCCTGAGAACATTTGTGTAAATATTCCCATTGTACTGGTGATCCATGAATCACACATGAAGACTGACTGGGGTTAATATGGTTTGTCTTTGGGATTGGGATTCTTAGTCCAAAATGACCATTAATGTCAGTGTCCCTTCTCTTCTATTGAAACTCAGCTGCAATCTAGTTACAGCTTCTGGGTTCTATATCATGAGGCTATTTCTCTTGTCTTTAGAATATTGCCACATAATGTTTTGAAATCATTAGATAATAAATAAAGTTAAGTTTCTTTCAGTGATGGTGGAAGAGTAATATGATGGCAGAGCTTTGGCAATAGATTCTGTGGAGTGGCATTAAACAATCAATGGCATTTCATACATGCTGTGTAAGCTGAAGATAGGGCAGACAATGAATGGGCATTAAAGACAAAGACTTGGGTAAAGAAATCGGAATTGTCTACAGAAATATGAATGAAAGAAAAGTCCTAAGGCTGCCCCAGCCCCCTCGAACACCAATGTCATTAGGGTGAATATTCTTTATTGTGTTTGGGCCAAGGTATTTTCTTCCAATTAGTAAAACTGCTAAAGAAATTTTTTTTTAATTTTTTTTATTGAAAACAGCACCTACAATGATACGTTAAATGTGACATCCAAGTTAACCTATGCATATTCATAAATCATGCTCTGAGCCTCATAATTTGACATAGAGTGAAATTTCTGGTATTTCTTATTTGGTAGTTGATACCTGCTCAGGGAGGAAGAGCCGTTCTTCATGGTGGTATGGTCAAAGACAGATTTTAGGATTAGGGTTGGGTGTAAAACTGTGAGGGGCTAAATTCTTTTCTTATTCCTTCAGGAAGAATAATGTCTCTAAGAGTATGCAGCTTTGAACTAAAATAGAAGTTTACAATCATCAAATAACCATTCCTGGGCCTATGGGTATAATTATTAAAAGAGGTTCACTGTCATAGCCATCAGACCCCTTGATCAAGAAGATATTAGTTATTAATTTTCATGTGATAAAACCAGATGCTTCGCATAAGAGCGAGATTTTTGAAGCAAATAAGAGAATAAGACATAGGATTAATTCAGGAAAAACAAAGAAATATTCAATTTGTTTTCTAATGTTTTGGGAGCAATACAGAGTGCATGCTTGTTCCTTCATGTTGCTACTTTCAGTTGTTCTGTAGCTGTTTATTAGAACCACCTTCTAAATTATAATCTGCTTAATCATAGGGACTGACCACCTGAAAGGAGCTTACTGTATTATGTGCCTATAAAAACTGTGAATGACACATTTTATTTTCTATACATATTAGATCAATTCAATATGAAAGGGGCTTCAGCAGATCACATACCCAGCAATGAAAAGAGATAAACTTCTGTTTTAGGTTTTGCTAAGCTAAAGCTTTAACTATCACAAACATATCACAGTCATCTATAAATAGAAGTTACCAGAAGAAGAGCTGTGTCACCCTTACGAAGTGAGAAGCCAGCCTTTTGCTGGCACCTCCCATAGCTAGATAACCAGGACCTTCTCTACTGCTTCCTTCAAGAAGAAAGGCACGCTAGACCTATGTTGTTCTTCATGTCTGGACATTGCTTACAGAAGGTCAGCTGTGTGGTTTGAAAATTCCCTTTCTATAGTATGTTATCACGGTGTACTGATCCTTCCTGGGAGACTTTCCTAACCCATACCCTTTATAATAGGAGAAAAACTGCTTTGTTCCCTCTCATTAATGTCACAATCCTTCCCTACTCAGCAATTATGCAACATGTGAGTGCATATATATGCATATACACAGCAGTTGGGTGAAAATCTCCTTAGCTTCTCATTTCCTGCCATCTTGAGATGTGCTACAGGCTAAGTAATTGCAAACATATCTGCTAACTTTTATAAAGGTCTGACTGTGCAACTCCCATCTCATCTCAGCAGAGAACTCATGCTAAACCTCCTTTCACTGGTAATCCAGAGATGCTGCTAAAAACTGACTTTCCACCAGACTTGAACATTTGCTCCCATCCATTTTCCAGCCATATATTGGAATATCTTTCCTTATCATGCATTGTTTATGAATGAAAATTTTGTTTCAAGGCCTATATGTGAACTGCTCAAAGTTAATTTTTTTTGTTTTTGTTTTTTGTTGTTTTTTGAGAGACAGAGTCTCACTGTGTAACTCTGGATAACCTAGAACTCAATATATCTGCCTGCCTCCTGTATGATGGAATTGAAAGTGTGTAAAATTATTCTTACATAAATTGCTCAAATTTTAGCAACCATTTACTATTGGCATGGTAGAGAAGAAGGCAAATAAATTCTGCTTGGCCTATTTCTAAGCCCAGATGGTACAGTTCAAGAAGACAAGTGTCATTTCTGTCATATCTTTCGTATTGGGTTCAACTGACACAAAACTTGTCTCTTAGAGAAAGGCAAAGGTTAGGACTTCGTACTTATTAGTACAGAGCTCAGGTTTCTTGAAAGACATGATGTCAAAGTGTTTGGAGTAACTAGAGGAGAAGAGGCTGGGAGTTCAGCTCAATTGGCTGAAGTTGTTTAGGATGCACAAGACCCTGACTTCAGTCCTCAGCACTGCAAATATAAATAAAACAAACCAGCAGAATCTGGAGACAAAGGGGATGGTGTCAGGGACAAGTAAATGTTTAAATGGTATTTAACTAATGTGAAAGGAAAGAGAAGGGCATCAGAGAAGAAAGGGTTGAAGCAATAAGGCATGGCAAACTATATTACACACATTTAGTGACAATGTTATTCCCCCAGCATTGTCAACAAGAAATGGTTTTATTCCAAGCACTTAGAAGAGTTGACTACTCTGGTTTCAAACATAAACTTCTTCATTCTTTCTGACCAGCGTGCTTTCTATTGGGACTCTAAATTAGTGCTTTAGATACATGAATCTTTGCTGACTCGATGCATCTTTTTATGCTCCATCTAAACTGCCATTCGATCATTTAGCAAAAACTTTAATCTTCTCAACGCTCTTGGGTTTCAAATTTTTGTGAGATAACACTGTGGTCATTTTGCTGAGTTCTAGAAATAGGCTGCAATCAGGCTCTGGGGAAACAATCATTTCGTGTTTCGATTGGAAACAATAAAAATAGTTGCTGCCCATTACTTTATATACTTCATTACTATTTTATTTTTATAGCCCCATTGACTCTGGTATGAATCATAAGTCTATGAAGCAGGTGTCATTCGTGTCATTGAAAAATGTGAAGATCCAAAGTTTGGATCTTTCAGAGGTGAATTCATTTCTCTGGTTCCACACAGTTACATTCTAGAGATTGCAGATAGAAGAAGGATAAATAGTCTTTGTTGTACAGTCCTGTGTTTCAAATAGTAATAACCATTAAAGCCATGTCTATAAAACCAATGCTACTCATTGTACTTTTCATAGAAATGTATGTTTTTATGGGAAGAGCAATATGTGACCCTGATGAGTAAGGCTTCCTTTCTCTTCATTACTGTGCACCCTCAGACACACTTATAATAAATATATGCCCAAGTACAATTGAGTGTCTTACTCTCTACCCAGTTCTTGCAAATTGTGCTGCCCAAGTTTCCCATTACGCTCATAGGAAATGTCACTTGTGTGTGCCCCGTTCACTCTGTGCACAATTTCTGATACCATTTATCCTTTTCCTGGTTGCCATGGTCCACTCTTCAGGGGCAACATAAAAAACTTCCAACTACTCCTAAATGGAATTCCATCTTGTTTCCCAAGGTTTGTATCTTTGGCCTACAACCCAAGCTGCATGTTGACACAGGCTCTATCTCAGCCCCCAGCAGAAGGCACGTATACCCTGGAAAATTCTCCCGAAAGGGGTGTGTTGTTTGGAATTGCTCAGCTTCTAGAGAACAACAGCATTCATTCTAGAATTTTCTATCAGACTTATAACAAACCTCATTCCTTTGCAAATTTGATTCACATTTTTAATTCAAAGCAATGAATTAACTAATTTAGTGTTATTAAACCAGCATCCTACCAATTTCAGAGTGGAAAAAAACTACAAAAACAAAATTTAAAAAGCTACGACATAGTTCCAGCTACTTAAGACAGAGAGAAAGACACAGATACAGCTGTGAAATCAGGCAACTTCCCACAGCCCTACAGCCACTGGTTCATTTCCTTTTCTGCTCTTCCTGGAGGGCGCACAACCACCTGTAGACACAGGGTTCCCTCTGATTGGATATTTGATCTGGACTACACAGGGCAGTACATATTTCATGCTGTAGTTTTAGGCCCATGCATTTTACTGTAATTGAGTGTAGGAGAAGGAGCTGCTTGTTCGTCTGGCCACCCAGAACTGAAATAATCACATAGAAACTGTATTAGTTAAATCACTGCTTGGCCCATTAGCTCTAGCTTCTTATTGGCTAACTCTTATGTTAATTTAACCCATTTCTATTAATCTGTATATCACCACGTGACAGCGGCTTACTGGCAAAGTTTTGGCATGTCTGACTCTGGTGGGGACTCCATGGCATCTCTCTGACTCCGCCTCCTTTCTCCCAGCATTCCATTTAGCTTTCCCTGCCTACCTAAGTTCTGCCTTGCTATAGGTCCAAAGCAGTTTCTTTATTCATTAATGATAATCACAGCACATAGAGGGGACTCCCACATCAATTGAGTTGCACTTTCTTGAATAAGAGAAAAAGGTAGTAAAACTATAGCCCTTATCTGTCTCAGAGATCTGTCAACTTCAGTGCAGAAGAGGATAGAAACCAATGTGCTTATCCACATGAGATGTGCTTTTGAAAAACGAAAAACCTGATCATTCCCTGGCTTCACTGTGCTTATGTACGTCCAGACCCCTTTTGTCTTTGGCAGGGGGAACACTGTGTGTGAAGAGTAACTAAAATATGACTTGCATGACGTGAGAAAGCTAGGATTGTAGTAGAAGCACAGCTGCCACTCTTCGGCTGTTAGCCATGACATTTTTCTAGGGCAAGTGGTGTTTACAATGTGTTTTGAAGAAGGGAAAAGATAGCATGGCTGACACGGACTGGAAGCTTGTCCCAGAATCACTAAGAATAGTGTCACATTTGACAGGCAGCCAACACAGCCAGCACGCTTACCCTGCAGTAAGCTTGTGCATAATCCTGATGTTTTTTCATATTGAAAGAGTTCCTGAACTCTGTGTGTACTGCCCTAAGGATCAGAATGCTGCTTCAGCTGCTTTTGCTCTTCTGTCATTTGCTTTTTGTTTTTTTTTTAAACAAAGTACAAAATAGGCAAAGTACAACAGCTTTCGGCATGGCTTTTTTTTAAATCCAAAATAAATTATGTTTTTTGTTTTTTGTTGTTGTTGCTGCTGTTTTTCTAGACAAGGTTTCTCTGTGTTACATCCTGGCTGTCCTGGAACTCTCTTTGTAGACCAGGCTGGCCTCAACCTCACTGAGCTCTGTCTCCCAAGTGCTGGGATTAACTGTGTAGCTTTTAAGGAATTAAGGCTGTAGCTCGGTGATGAAGTGTTTACCTAGCATGCATGAGGCCCTGGGTTCAATCCCCAACGTCACAGAAAGAAAAGAAAAAGTGAATTAAAATGGAAAACAGGATTTCACTTGGATGTGACGGCAGGGATGATGCCAATGGAGACCACAGTAATCCAGATTTTTGTAAATTGCGTGTCTAGCAAAGTCTGCCATTTTGTGATTCAGGTTCCTAAATACGAAAAGCTTACACATTTCTTTCTCAATATTTCTGAGACATTTACTTTGAAATAACATGTCAATTCAGTGTGGGTAAATAAGTATGTGTGAGTCTTCTTTTATGTTTCTTAACTTTTGGGTTCTCAAGTTCAAAGTCTTAGAGCAGTGGCCCCAAACCACTAAATTGCACTTCCTTGAGAAAAAATGTGATGGTGCATAAGCTGGAGAACCGAAAAAAAAAAAAAAAGAGTCAGGCATCGGGAATGAGAGGAAGAAAAGGAAAGGGAAGGAGATGAGCAGAGGATATTTAAGGAAGACGACCAAGGAACCTTCTCTGTTTATTTCGTTCCATTCTGGCCAACCTTCCTCCGAAATCCTTAAGCCTTGGCACCTGGCCCCACATCTATCCATCTATCCAACTTCGTGGGTAGCCGGTGAGGCTCATCGGCAGTCTCTCTTAGATTAGAAATCTCTTGCAGGTGAGAACACGCCCTATTTTCTTTCTTCACTTCCACCTCCCATAGCCTCTGACGGCATTTGAGGAACTGATCATAGCAGAGCTTCAGAAGACATTATGGGAACTAAGAGAAGCAAGGCCTTCGCGCCTCCCTGTGGCCATCCCCACTGCAACCACTACCAAAGGGAATGCAGGAGTTGGTGAGGAAGGAGGGGTACCCCTGCTGACTCACAATGTCTCATCTCAAAGGAGAATCAGACTGAAAGGGGAAAATTGGAAATGCGCTCCGTGTCTGTGCAACCCTGTCCCAGCTCCCGGGAGGAGGTGGACTATTATCACAGCCAGTTCTGTAAGGACATACTGGTTAGTGACTCACCGACCAGTAAAAGTTAACAACACATAAGATAAAAAACAACCAAGTAGGCCTCAGCTGCAGCAGTATTGAACTATGTGAAATACAGCCTTTCTCAGGAACGGACTTTCCTCCCGAACACTTCTTGGAATAAATAACTCCTTAGTTCTCCTTTTTTTTTTCCTTAAATTTGTTTGGTCTCTTACAGTGTTAATGACAAAAAAAAAAAAAAAACCATACTCAGTATCGGAACCCACGCTATTCGTTAATTAGTAGGCTTAAGTGAGAGTTGCTAAGACCTAAAACAGACCATGGATTCTACCACAATGACCATCCCTTCAATGGCAGGAAGTAAAAATCACATTTATAATATCATTTATCAGATTAACATACAGCATATTGTTTAAAAAACTACAAAGCAAAGAAAAGTAATAGGCTTAATTTGCATTTTAATAAATGACAACACAGTGCAAGAAGACAGGAAACTAAGTTTTCCCTATGATCCCCTGCTAACCACTCAGTGGGTGAGGCCTTGTCTCCATGGCATTCTGATGCTTTCTGTAGAGCCCCATCAAACAACCTTGCTTCATATTTTCTACAATAGTGTTTTGTGCTGAAAGCCTTCTGTATAATATAATATAATATTGTTGAACAAACTTTTAAGCATCTCAGAACATATTATTATATTTATCTTTTATACATGCTAAAGGTTGACAAGGGTTAGTCATGAGGATGTGACATTGTGCTCTCCTACCCTGCTCTCAAATCCATGACTTCTTCTACAACTGTTCCTCTCTCTCTCTCCTTCTCTCTCTCTGTTTGTGTGTGTGTGTGTGTGTGTGTGTGTGCATGCACTTATTTAGGCTGAACACGCGGGATTGGATAACCTATCAGGGGCTCAGGAAACTAATTCTTCCCCCATCAGCAGCCCGTCTTAGATTTTCCTGACTTTCTTTCCATTCTTCTAAAGCACTCAGAGTGTTAGGCTTCCAGGTCAAGGCCAGACATAGTAAAAGTAAGAGATATCAGGCATCAGATAAACCTGAATATAAATTGGGCACTTACTCTCCACACCTCTGACCAATGTCAACTTTACGAATAGAAAAGTGAGACTGGTGCTTTTTAGACTCACAAAAATTATATGAAATAGCAAGTAAAGCCTTGTACTACTTAGGCTGCTCACACATTGATCAAGTCATGTAGCTCATTTGACCCTGAACGCAGTTTGGGCAGTGCTGCTACGAGGGCTGTGCTGCCCCACGCAGACAGAAGTCTCATTTGTATCATCTAATTCTCCACTACTCTCTAGTATGTATCAGAATTTATTTTTTATAACTGTAATTGACTTTCTCCAAAGCAATTCAGAGTAGGATATCATTTGGGAATATACTGGCTGCGGTGTGTGTGTGTGTGTGTGTGTTCCTTTGGGATGGAAACCTGGGCATTTCACATGCTATACAGACACTCTGGCACTGAGCTACCTCTGCCTCCCCACCCAACATTTTTGGTGATATAATTTCATAGTGATTAATTTTAGAAAAATGCTTAGAACTATAAATGCCACACTATTTTTTATGTGTCAAACTCACTTAGTAATTTCAAGATTTAATATCAGCATTTCCCCTCAAAGATGTAGTACAGATGTCTATACATGATGCTCACACTTTTGTATAAATCAAGGACCCAACTTGATATCTGGACACCAGGCTTAATCTTTCAGATCATTGGTGTTTGCAAATGGTTTCAGCTAGTAGGAGAATTTTTTTAGATAAGCATTGGTTATTAATTGGTAACAGAGTTTGCATAGAGTGCCACTAGTTTGAATATCAAGTAATTTTAGTCTTTGATCCTTTGATCAGTATGTGTCATAAAAACACCAGCCACCCCCAGGACTTGCTCTGAAGAGTAATTATGCTCATGATATGCTTATTGTTCTTTTGATGATTTTCTTGATTACACTGTTGGTGAGAGTTCACTATCATTTATAATGAGAATTTATTACGTCCACCACCTCATTCTACCCCACAGTTTCCCATTCATACAGAGTTCAAACACATATAGATTCAGCTTTTTCCATTGGCCGTTGTGAAAGGTTAAGAGAGGTGATACATTTCCATCTTCTTGGCAGATTTAAATATTTAACATGTCTAACGCTTAGCCTTTATGGACTATTGTTCAGGGACACAATATCACTTTAATCCTTGCTACAATGCTGAAAGAAAAAAAAGAGTTTGAGAAAGTAAAGTTCATTGAATTTTAGCAGCAAACTCAAAATACACAGCTAATAATTTAAAAAGAACACAAGTAACCCACACGTGAAGAAAGCACAGAACTATGAATGTTCCTCTCTGCTACGTGTACAAAGGAATTTGGTGAAGAAAAGTTTTCTTCTCATGCTTCCAAAATATATCCAAGTCCTTGTTAGAAACTAAATTGTAGGACACCACATTTCACATTTACTGTATGCTTTGAAGTTCATCCAAACTGTGGACTTCTTCATTCGTGATGTAACCTTATTGCTTTAATGACCACAGAAATTTGGGGAACAGGAGTAGTGAGCGGTTGGTGGAAGCCAGTCGTTCTCTGTCAGAGAAGAGAAACAACCCCACATAGTGTGTATACCCTGTTGAAAGGAAGGATGTCCCTGCTTCAAATACTTGTTCTTGCTTCTAAGTGACAGTTCCACGCCAGCATTGCCATAGCCTAGTGGGTAGCTCTGAAAATTTGTGAATTGCAATAGTGACTGTAGTTCACATAACATAGAGTTCCCAGTGTTCAGCATGGATAAAGGCCCCAGGCTCACTAAGCAGTCTGTCTTAACTAGCAACCTCTGCATATATGACATCATTACACTGTTACCCAGGAGTTTCTCATTAAGTGCAATTCTTCCAAGGAGAAGGGAGGCAGAGCGAGGTCATCAAAGAACTAGAAGTATGAGGTAAGGTACTGATTTTAGTTGTAAATCATTTACTTGCTGTCCTAGTGATAAAGATGTCCCTTAAACTCGTTTATTATCTCAACTTTCTTCTTTCTACAAGGGAGATAATATAATGTATTGCAAGGACTTTGTGTAGCCCTTAACACTTACTGAGAAAACACCTACATGAGAGACCCAAGGCTGCATTTTCTTTTATGATTTTTAGTTAAAAGCAATTCATAACACTTGTAAACAAGAAAAAAGGAAAAGTACAATATTGTAGCATGCCTATCACTGACTTGATGTGTGATACTATGTCACTGTCTGCAACCATCTGGCCCATAGCTTCCTCTTCAGCAAAACGGAAGGTTTGTCAAAGAATAGTTAAGCAATAGACTTAATAGTGGCTTGAAACAAAGAAAACATTTGGAAAATTAATAGAATCACATCAATAAAAAGGGATGATTCTTTTACAAGGTATGGAATTTTTAAATTCCTAGTACTAAGTGAAGATGATTGCAATTGTAAAACAAAACTGAGAAAAACAAATTTACTTTGGTTGGGTGCACTGGCTAGTATATTGTCTTTTTATCACTGCTATCATCAATATTAATAAGGTAAAGGCTCAAACTGCCAGAAGGAAAAGTGTTATTGACTATAAAAGTTACACGTATAATTTTATGCTCTGTCCCAATGTTTTGGCTCTCACTGGTTTGTTAGTTTTTACTTCAAAGCCAGAAGTTTCTGATTGTTTTGTAAAGTTTTAACTATAAACTTGGCTTAGTCAACTCAACTCATAAGACTTTGTTGATATAAACAAACAGACATATAGACATAGAGATACTCATATCTGTATATTGAGTCACACTCCTGTCATTATTGGGTCATAAACTTATAGCCAACCGTTAAGAAAATTTTTCAATCCTCCATCTAAAGTCTTTGCCTCTTGGGTGGGTCAAACAGGGTACAGTAAATATTAAGGATACAGAAGAATGGGAAGTTCATCAAAAGGAAGGAATCTGATGTGTTTTGTATTAATGTTTGTACTACATTTGTTAACTTCATTCTATTTCCCTGCAGGTTTAAATGTTTATTTGGACACTTGGTTACTGAACACAAAATGAATAACTCAACAAACTCAACTAACAATGGCTTGGCTATTACCAGTCCTTACAAGACATTTGAAGTGGTATTTATTGTCCTTGTGGCTGGATCCCTCAGTTTGGTGACCATCATTGGGAACATCCTGGTCATGGTTTCCATTAAAGTCAACCGTCACCTTCAGACAGTCAACAATTACTTCTTATTCAGCCTTGCCTGTGCTGACCTCATCATAGGTGTTTTCTCCATGAACTTGTACACTCTCTACACTGTGATTGGCTACTGGCCTTTGGGACCTGTCGTATGTGACCTTTGGCTAGCCTTGGACTATGTGGTCAGCAACGCCTCTGTTATGAATTTGCTCATCATCAGCTTCGATAGGTACTTCTGCGTCACAAAACCTCTGACCTACCCAGTTAAGCGGACCACCAAAATGGCAGGCATGATGATTGCAGCGGCCTGGGTCCTTTCCTTCATCCTCTGGGCTCCAGCCATTCTCTTCTGGCAGTTCATCGTAGGGGTGAGGACTGTGGAGGATGGGGAGTGTTACATCCAGTTCTTTTCCAATGCCGCTGTCACCTTTGGCACCGCCATTGCAGCCTTTTATCTGCCTGTCATCATCATGACTGTGCTGTATTGGCATATATCCCGGGCAAGTAAGAGCAGGATAAAGAAGGAAAAGAAGGAACCTGTGGCCAACCAAGATCCAGTGTCTCCAAGTCTGGTGCAAGGAAGAATTGTAAAACCGAACAACAACAACATGCCTGGTGGTGACAGTGGTCTGGAGAACAACAAAATTCAGAATGGCAAGGCTCCCCGGGATGGTGTGACTGAAAACTGCGTGCAGGGAGAGGAGAAGGAGAGCTCAAATGACTCCACCTCGGTCAGTGCTGTTGCCTCCAATATGAGGGATGACGAAATAACCCAGGACGAAAACACGGTTTCCACCTCCGTGGGCCATTCCAAAGATGACAACTCTAAGCAAACATGCATCAAAATTGTCACCAAGACCCAAAAAGGTGATTCGTGCACCCCGGCAAGTACCACTGTAGAACTAGTGGGATCATCAGGTCAAAACGGGGATGAAAAGCAGAACATTGTGGCACGCAAGATTGTGAAGATGACCAAGCAGCCTGCCAAAAAGAAGCCTCCTCCGTCCCGGGAAAAGAAGGTGACCAGGACAATCTTGGCTATTCTGTTGGCTTTCATCATCACCTGGGCTCCATACAATGTCATGGTGCTCATCAATACCTTCTGTACACCCTGCATCCCCAATACGGTGTGGACAATTGGCTACTGGCTCTGTTACATCAATAGCACCATCAACCCTGCCTGCTATGCACTTTGTAACGCCACCTTCAAAAAGACTTTTAAGCACCTCCTTATGTGTCACTACAAGAACATAGGCGCTACACGGTAAAAGACCTTTATAAAAGAAGAACTGCGTTCAAGTGGGACTTGGGACAAGGAACAGAGACAAGAAAGCTGTCTGTTTATAGTGATCTGCCAGTGCACTTTACAGTCTCACTGCAAAAGTGCAGTTAAGGAGCTCTAGACTGACACTCTTACCGTGCCCATGCTCCAGTTTGAAGAAAAAAAAAATAAGTAAACTTGTACCTTATAAACGCTGCCAGTTTAGGAGACAATGAAAAAGACACAATGAAACTGTGGGTCTAAGAAACAATCTATGCTGTCTCCTACTCTCTTGAAGAAGGGCTTCCGAATCTGCAGTTTCATGTCTCTGCATAAGAAGAGTGACCTTGCTTGTTCTTTCTGTTGTCCCCATGTGTCTAGATGAGGAAGAAATGACATGGTAGCACAGAGACCTAGACACAAAGAAGCAGACACTATACAATGAGTGATATGAAGAAAGAAAATCAAACAGAAAGTGGAAACTATCTGCAGAGCACTGAGCACATTCTAGGCTATGCTGTGCTCTCTGATGGGTTTCTATGTAATCACTGCTTATTTCTTCTCTTCCCCTTTCCCAACATGAAAAGCAAGAAATCATAACAACAAAAACCCAGCTAGGTCATACTATTTTTTCTACTATTTTTGTAGGTTCTGGTTTTATATTGGGTATGAATAATACCTTCAGGACTTCTCCTTTATCTGGCCAGAGTCAACCATAAAAATGGGCACTCTGCCTCTCCCCACTGTGTCCTTGCATTGCTCGAGGGTGTACAAGCCTATAAGGATTTCACTCACTTGAGTTCCTTTGTGTGGAATATTTTCACCCATCTGATTTTTCTTCTAAACTAACCTATCTTAACAGATTAGTCTGCCTAACCACATAAATATGCTTGGGAAACCAAAGTCATTTAAAATTAAATTTTAATCAATTTAGAAAATGGTCAGCTTAGTGGGGGAAAGTTCACTGAGGCCAGATGAAGTTTGAGATGAGGAAACGGAAGGTCAGAAGGGCGATCTGTTTGAAATTGAACCTTCCTGACCCATGTGTCTGACCATGTTAAAGTGTACAACATGAACTCCTGAGAGTCAGCAGGAAGACGATGCTGCTTTGCTCATTTGAAATTTTAAACAAGATTAGTTTACTGTGTCGACCCCAAGAAGAAAAGACATTATTTTCCATGTCTGTTAATAGATGATATTCAAATTATACTCAAATGGGGTTTTCTATAACCAAGCTAAGACACAGGGGTGGGGGAAAGGACCGTGCAGAAAATATTTACTGATATTACCTGTTTCATGTTCTTCAAATTGTCTTCAAATCTCTGTAAGATTATATTGCTTCAAAATTCTCTAATCAGGAGAGTTATATTAATCTTTGTGGTATAAAATAGTGGATAGGCAAACAGTGGCAAAACATGCCCACAGGATCTGATGGGAGCGTTTATGTGGTTTTGGTCATGCCATTTTCTTCGCTGTATAATCTGATCACAGATAGCTGTCACAGACATGATTAGTAAAGAATAACATTAAACAGATCATATCTGTGTAGGAAATCCATTCTTAATACTCTAAATAAATACAGAATTATATCAATCCACATTTAACTAGTTATTTTTGTCTTCATATATTTTTCCCACTATACGTTATGGTCTTCCAATCAGATTTTCTAAGTGTGGGCCTAATGGATAGAAATTAAAGTTATAAATTCCTTTTTTCAAAGTTCAGAGTTTCACTGATGAGCTTTGATTACTTCCCTGTCCACCCCAAGATTGTTGCAAGGCAAACTGATCAGTCTGAAGTCCTAAGACTTATTAAAGTTATTTTATGTGGTTTTGCACATCAGCATCATCTCACCAAGTGGAAGAGACAAGGGATATGACAACAGCAACAAAAAGTATTATAAACTAATAAGAAGCAAATTGTTAATGATGTATGTATTTATCCTTAATGAACATAACTTCTTGTTTGAATAATTTCGGTTGTTTTCACCTGAAAATCTCCTACGCGTACAGTATAGCATTGGTTCAAACAGATTAATTTAGTCTATAATTAGTTGATGTAGTTCCTTTAGTTCAGAATTACTAAAATGTAAATTCTGAATTTTAAGACCACGTTTATTTTTTGTGTTGTTTCTTCAACTAGTTTGAGTGGAAAGGACTTCATTCCAATGTGCTTCTTGGTCTCCTGTAAGAAAAATGATCCATTAGCTAACTTTCATTTTAAATTTGTTATATATCATTGTGATGCGGACATGGCTTCCATCAGAACCAACACTTTGGAGGCCAGGATTCAGGGTTTCTCTCTGTTTAGTTTAAACCCAGCTCACCCTGAGCCAATCTGTGTCTTGCTCTGTGTCTCTATTGTCCTTCCCTTGATGCATTCTGTGCCTGATAATTTGCCACAGCTTCCACAACTTTATTCAATGGGAATCTGTCAAAGTCACAAAAAGAATGAAGACAGACCAACAACCACGGACACTTTCTGTACCAGGATCAGGAGATAAAGGAAGGACATTGGCATAATTGAAGTGAGACTGTCTTCAAACATCTGTCTCTGTTGTTGCTGGCCTTGCTTGTTTTTATGATTCTCAAGCAGAGGCAATTTTTACCCTCTGGACACTTAGTGATATGTTGAGCCGTTTTGATTGTCACAAGTGGGAATAGGCATTTGTATGTAATGAGAAGGGACTTTGAATGCTGCTGCACAGGTTACAATGCACAAGATAGGCTTCCTTACCCCCTCCCAAAGAAAATGATCTGGCTCAAAATGGCAATGGTACCAGGACTGAGAAAGACTGGTTTCCAATAAGGAATTTCTGGAGCTTACTTTCTTAATCCTTCATCATATATATATGGAATCATATATATGGAATAATGCAAATTGCTTACTTGTTAGAATAAAGCAAAACTCACTCATCATCTATCAGAAACACTCCCCCCACTAACTATGCGATTTGAAATTCACAGATAAAAGCACAGACCACATCTACATACCAAAACCATCAGCTCTCACCCACCTGGAACACTGTGGCATCTTAACGCCTGGTTACAGCATCACTGATGCTAGCTGAGAGACTGCAGAGCTGTCCACGAACATAGCTGCTTCTGGTCTGATCAGTTTTTTTTTAAAAAAAAAAAAACAACTAATGAAGAGTCTTTTAAAGAAACAACTTGACTCATCTCCTTTGCTTTTACTGGAAATGTCAGTAGCTCTCAATCCTTTATTTCTTTTCTCCTTGTAGCGACAATGTAACTATCCCAGAGTGGTATTATAAAAAGAGAAGATTAAGAGTATGAAAAGAGCCAGTTTATGTCTGGAGAAAAGAACTGATTGCCTCTTGACTAGTTCATCATTCCCTTAATGACAGATTCCAAGTATTAAGACAAGGTCACCAATATAGTAAGTAATCTACCACATCCTTTCACTGTCTGCCACTCACTGCTTTTGATCCTGAAGAGATGGCATGAGGAGAGACTGAATTCCAAAGTGGTACCAACAGTTATTCGGCAATGCAGTCAACTTTTATTTTTTTATTTAGTTCATGGACAGTTGCTCCCCTCCTCAATTTGATAAGATCTTTGTCAGCAACCATAACACTGGTGTTGCAAATAGATTAGGAAGGCACCCACAGCTAGATAAACTTGCGCAACATGTATTCTCAGCATGTATATACAATGCCATGCCTCTCCAATAGGCTTCTCTTAAAAGGGTGCACGCTGTAGCATGAACTCTGTGTATATTTACTATAACTTCCCATAATATACTGTATGCTTCATATATAAATTCTATAAATAAAATGTATAATAGAAATACATATTTCTGTATGCAAATAAATATATTATACACAAAATTGTAACAGGTACTCTGGCATATGTGTTGTTTCGTAGAATAAGGGTAGAGTTAATGTCTTCCATTTTCAGAGAAAATCATATTTTGCATCAAAGGAAGAGATTTAAGAGCAGCCAAACTCGTATCCACATTAATATTCAACTGATTTATCATTGAGTGTCTGGCACTGATTTTAGACATCTTTTGGAGGAATACATTAATAAATCTTTCTGGTATCAGCCCATGTGACAGCCAAGATTTTGTTCCCTGAGCCTGTCAAGCCTGCAATAAGAACCGTCCCAGCTGCTGTGGGCCCCACAGCTGTGTTGATCTCCTGTCTGATTGCCCTGATGAGGCTGCAACCAACCCATTCTCAAAGAGTCGCACTCTCTTCCAAATTAACTGATTTTAGTGAAATAAAAAATAATCACACTGGGAGAAAAGGATGACCTTCAGAGGGTTCTTTCCCCCCTGACAACCAAGGTAAAGATGGTTCAGGCAGTGTGCTTCAGAAACCACTCTTTCAGCAGGGGTTCAACAGTACAGCATCCCCTCCATGGCACACCAGAAAACCTTAATGAACTACAAAATGGCAGCGTTCCCAAAGAATTTACAAAATAGATGGTTTGTTTCAGTGTCTACATTTTCTCTGCACCGCTCCATTTTTTTTCTTCATTGTTCATTGTACTATCTACGTTCCTCAGAACATGCCTATGGCCCAAAGCTTAAGTTTATTATTATAAGGGATACTGGTTAGACAATCTCAAGAAATAGTTACATCTTACTGTGAAATATATATCTACACACACACTCACCCCCACACACACATATATATACCCAACATTGTGGTTATATTACAGTATAAACACCAAGGCATGCATTGGTATATAGTAAGGAGGCCGCTTGTTTGTCTCGACCGCCCATAACCAAAATAATCACACAGGAACTATATTGATTAAATCACTGTTTGTCCCATTAGTTCTTATTGGCTGACTTTTACATATTAAAATAACCCATTTCTATTAATCTGTGTATCGCCACGTGGCTGTGGCTTACCGGCTAAAGTTCTGTTTGGCTCCGGAGGGGCTACATGGCTTCTCCCTGACTCTGCCCTTCTTTCTCCCAGCATTCAGTTTAGTTTTCCCCCACCTAGCTCTGTTCTACACTATCAGGCCAAGCCAGTTTCTTTATTCACCAATGGTATTCACAGCATACGAAGGGGAATCCCGCATCACTAGTAGAGATTATTTCAATTCATTTTAGTTTCATTCCATTCTCTTACTCTGGTTAGCTTAGTTTTAACCCACATGACACAATAAAATCATAGGAACTGGTGTTCCCAAAGTGACACCGAAGTCAATTATAGAAAAACTAAAGGGAAAAAGTTGTGAGTTCCCATTGGTTTCCTCTTGCTCCAGTGAAATATGCTCACTTCATAGTCTAGAATTTAAATGATTTTGTGTAAATTAGGTGTTGGAAGCAAAACCTGCCTGAAGGTTACAAACACTGACACAGGGGAAACATCTTCTTCAAGAAGAATTTTTCCCATACTGACAGAACTCCAGTTATCTCCAACAAAAGAAACAGTGTGGCCAGTAGTGGCATTTAGTATTCAGTTAGCTCCTTGGGTTTGATTACTTACTGCTGTTTGTTGTTTGGTTTCTGTTTCTGTTTTTGTTTTTATTTAGAGATGGTGTCTCCAGTAATCCAGGCCAGCCTTGGACCTGTGATTTCCTGCTTCAGACTCCTGAGATGTCACACGCAGCTCAGCTGTTTATCATACAAACAACACTATAGAAGATCTGCTCTTTGAATTCCTGAATGTACACATAAGAAACTACAAAGAGAGACAGTGTTATACATATGTCTTCTATCCGGAAATTTACCTAAATTCTCACACTACCTAAGTCTTTGAAATGGGAATAAAATTGACGTTTTCTTGGGGGATTTAAAAATGAATACCTTTTAACACATTGTAGTAAAGTGGGGACATTGGGTGCCTCTGCTCAAAACAAGGGCTTACAGAAGGGCTTACTGGACAGCGTCTTTCCCACTGCACAAAGAGCAAAACTTAGCATGTACCTTGCAGTTTCTTCTCTCCTGTGCTACCTGCTCTCTTCACTGTCCTCACTTGGAAGGCAGGTGCTTTCCCTTGTGGCTGTCTCCATTAGCAATACTGTGGTGCGCTAGGCATCACCGCACATCTGACATCACCTGGAACCTTTGTTGAAAGCAGATGGTTACTGTTACCCCATGCCAGAGCTTTCAGAGGCCTGAGGGGCAGTCTGGGAATTTGTGTATCTAACACATTCTTGGGTGTTTCTCATGTAGATCACACTTCGAAATCAACTGTCCTCTAATGGGAATTTTCATGACTCACTGTGATATACAAACAAGGTTTCTTCACATTTTAGACCTGTCTATATAAAGGGAAGTTGTTTTCAGATAGAAGTTGGATGCTTTCTAACAAAGGGCTTCTCATATTTTCTCCCTTGGGGGGCTTTTTGCTGCTGTTCAGCCTAACACTGGAGATTAAAAAGAACTACATTCATAAATGCTTGAAGAACAACTAGAGTTTTTAAATTTAAACACAAAAAATGAGGACCTCGGATCCTATGGTAGCACTGCTAAAAACACACAAACTTATTTTATATGAACACCTAAATGATTTACTTTTTGATATATTATGTATGGGAAATAGTCTTCACATGAGTTTTGAGAATGAATCATTCCATTAGAATGTTGTTTAGAACTGATGCCTAGCAAAGAAAAAATGCATCTAAATATTAATTTGTCAACTTCTGTTTATACACATGAACACTTGTCTTAGATTTCTACTGCAGTGATAAAATCTCATGATCAAAAGCAACTCAAGGAGGAAATGGTTTATATGGTTTATAGCTAGCACTCCATTATTGAGGGAGGCCAGGGCAGGAACTCGAAGCAGGAACCTTGAGGCAGGAACTGAATCAGAGACTATGCAGGAATGCAGGCAGGACCATCTACCCAGGGGTGGTACTGATCACAGTGGGCTAAGCCCTCCATATTAATCATTAATTAAGAAAATGTTTTGGGTTTTTTGTTTCTGTTTGGTTTGGTTTTTTGTTTTTCGAGACAGGGTTTCTCTCTGCAGTTTTGGAGCCTGTCTTGAAACTCACTCTGTAGACCAGGCTGGCCTCAAACTATCCACCTGCCTCTACCTCCTGAGTGCTGGGATTAAAGATGAGCACCACCACTGCCCGGCTGCATTTTCTCAGTTGAGGTTTATCTTCCCAGATCTCTAGCCAGTGCCAAGTTTACAAAAAAACTAACTAGAACAATTGACCTCTTGTGAACACAACCTGTCAATATGTTACTATTAAACCATAAAATTTACATTTTTGTTTATCCCCCAAATACTATGTTAATACTGATATCACAATATAAAACATACTAAACCTGAAAAGTCTCAGTCTTGAAATTAAAATCAAACACTTTACCAGTTCAAGATTTTTAAAATATCCAGTCACTCTAAGCCCCCAAAGTCTCTAAAAGTCCAGAGTCTTTCAGCTGTGTGTTCTATATATGTGTGTGTGTGTTTTATATTTATATAAGTTTATAATATATATACATGCTTCTTACTCAAAGAAGAGCCAGGGCACAGTTACAATCAGATCAAAGCAAAATGGAAATTCAACAGTGCTCTCAGCGTTCTTAAAACTTTCACACACCCACAAAACAGTCCATCAAATCTTTTCACAGGGAAAGTTCCAAAGTCCTTCCATAATCCTCCCTGAACCAACACGGCCAGGCTTTTCGCAGCAATATCCCACTCCCTGTAGCAATTTCTATCTTAAATAAATTTCCATTGCTGTAGAAAAAAAGGAAAATAGAAAAAAAAACCCAAAAACACCATAATCAAAAGCAACCGAGGGAAGAATGGTTTACTTGGCTTATAGCTTACAGCGCTCAATGAAAGAAACCAAGGCAGGAGCTAAAGCAGAGAAGCCATCCAAGAATACAATTTACCGTACTGGTCCTCCTGACTTTGTCAGTCTGCTTTCTTAGAGCATTCAGGACCACTTTCCCAGAAGCAGCGGAGCCCAGACTGGACTGCCCACCCCCAACATCAGTCACTAGTCAAGGAGAATGTCCTGTAGACAATCTAGTAGAGGCATTTTCTCAAGTCCCTCTTCTGAAATAACTTTATCTAGTATTGAGTTTATAAAAAACTAATAAAGCTAACCGCATGTGTGCAGGCACATAGAACATCCATGTACATACCATAACAAAGATTTCACAGTAGGTATTCGCACGAACACACAATATTCCCTTGGGTTTCTTAGCAGTTCCCAGAGGCAAACCTTTCTATAACTTCCAAAAGTATTTTTAATTTTTCTAGCAGCTGAGTAGTATCAAAGAGAAACATCTACTCTTTCCCCTTTGCATTGTTATTAATTCACTAAATAATTTTCTCATAGCTGTTAGGGTCACAGGACTTGCAATCATGCATCTTCTGCCAACAGCCTTCCAGGTCTCTTTAAGTCTTCACTCCACTGCAGTTCATGGATTGCCTTGGGTACTGGTGGGAAAGCATATCCATCCAAGATCACTTCCCCACATATAAAGATTCAGTGTGTGTGTATGTGTGTGTGTGTGTGTGTGTGTGTGTCTTCAAAATGTGTGCTACTATCATCAGGAAGCTTCCCAATATGAAACACTTCAAGGCCAGCTCAAACATCTTGAAGGAAGAGAAGGAAAAACTGACCATACCTTAGCATACCCCTTCCAAAAATTTTCCCATTCTGACTCTGTAGCTGTAGATTGTACAGAATTTGGGAGTGATTTTTACAGTAAATATGCAAGCCAGACATAAGATATACATCTCCCATCTTGTTTAGCAAGTAAACTTAGAGACCATTTTTTTTTTTTTTTTGTCTTTCAAGACAGGATTTCTCTGTGTTGCTTTGGAGCCTATCGTGGAACTCGATTTGTAGACCAGACTGGCCTCGAACTCACAGAGATTCACCTGCCCCTGCCTCCCAAGCAACAAACATTTTTCTGTGACTTACGGCTTTTGGATAATTAAGAAGGGAATCATTTAAAGGTCAAATACTTGGGGGCTGAATAAAGTCATTTTCTTTCTTTTTTTTCTGAACTGTATTTGGTGATTGGTCTAGATATTAGCCACATTTTGTATAACTTTGGGGGTAAGCAGGAAAAAATATCACAAGGAATAAAATAAAGAATGGAATAGCGGTGAAAATTTGGAATTAAATAATGAGGCAACACAAGGCCTCGGAATGAAAAGTAGCCTATTCCTAAATTCTTTCATAGGAATACCATTCAAGTTTTAACAGAATATCTTTCCTTTGCCCCATTGGTTGGTTGTATTTTTTCATATGTGTACGTTCTTTCTTAATTTTTTTGTATTTTTTGCTGAAGCCTTTGAACTAAAAATGTTTTGAAGGTAATATTTGCAAATGTAATCTCAGAAGTTGATTCTCCTCAGTCTTGTTACTATCTATCTATTTGCTTATTTATTTTAGTTGTCCTTACTTTGTAGCCCTGACTAACCTGGAAGTGTCTATATGACCAGGATGTCTTTGAATTTACAAAACTCTGCCCCAGTCCTAGGATTAAAGGTGTATACCAGGATACCTGACCATTCATGCTTATTTTTAACTTGGGTTGCAGTTTCCCTTGCTATTTTCAAATGTAAAAATTATTTTTAGAAATTACAAAAAATCACATCACAGCACATTATGCTTTAGTGTGAAAAACAATACAGGAAAGATACAAAGAGTAAAAATACCACTTTAAAAAGCCGTTATGTTACATGATGGTCTTCATATGCCATTATTTCTGAAACGGACAGATATAATCATTTTCCTCTTTGGTCTCATGAGTTCCCGCCCAGCTTGTTCCCAGGACAGAGGACAGTGTCCCACAGCCTTTGTGTGAAGAGTCAGAACACACCACATATTGTGTGAAGGTGAATGCACTCAATTATGAGACAAGAATTTGTCATAATTAATTACTTGGACCAAAATCAGAAGGAAAACTTGCCAAGCCCTTTGCTGAACATAGAGTATATGAGAAACTATTAGATACCCCCAAAAAATCAAGAAATAATCAAATTATTAAAATTTCAGACAGGATGAAAAAAATTCTAAGCTTTATAACTAGCTTACAGATGCCTTTAGGAAGCAGACAAACCTCGCTTCTTAAGCATGTGGAGGTTAAATATTCTATATTACTGACAACTGTGGATTATTACATTGCACTAACTGCTTGTCATGACAAAGGAAGGCAGTACTTTATTTTCTTCCTCGGCTTTATGTGTGGCACATTCACTGGAGGGAAACAATCGCTTAGTGCAGACACCATCGTATAAATCCCATGATGAGATAGTGCTTTAGTTGGATGTGAAATCCACCTCACATGGCGAGATTATTTAATAGCCGTACATACTAGAAAGGTTTAAGGACATGCACTGTTATAGAAGATGTACTTTATGTTCTTTCAATTATATGAGTGTGGTTTCCATTAAGAGAGTTAGATAAAATCCAAATTTATATGTGCTTAATGTTGAATATGTATGGCATTTCGATGAATTTTGTTTTTAACTATATACAGATTTATAGACTTACTTGCCTATAAAAATTTTCTTTATGCAAGGAAAAGAACATACGTACGAGGCCAGTACTAGGAACTGAATGGAAAAGTATTCACAAAAACAAGGACCAAAGAATGTACCAGTGGAAAATACTCAGCATACCATAGGAGTGTCGGCTGAAGTGTTGACAATGCCTGTGTATAATGACATTCCAACCTCCCAATTCAGTGTGGGATTCACAGTGATGCCAAATAGCAGAGAGGACTGGAAAATAACAATGATCTGTCATGTCTACAGACGTCATCCTACCAAACTGTCCTAAATGAAGCATTTCAGAGTCAGAGACTACAAGTACCAAAATAAGATATTATACATCCCTCAACCACACACCCCCAAATGAATCGCTCTTTTAAAATGCATTCATGAATTCCATGGATGACACACCCTGAAAATGCTTGGTGTTCTCTTGGAAAGAATACTGTCAGTTGCAGGTAGGTAATTACTTCAGTGAAAGCAATTGGGAGCTTGCGCATGACCCTTGTAAACTTCCATTTCACTTTGTCTACCAGACGAAGACTGATCCAGGCTGTTCTTTTCATTCTGGGATCTTTATATATCTAAGATTCCTAATTTGTTGGGTGATGACTTTCAGACACAGTCAACTCCCTAGAGTAGTGCTAGGTGGGAGATACAGTGAGTGCAGTTCCTCTGGCTTTGTGCATTTCCCAATGCTTTCACATTGGAACATTGATCTGAAATCCATCTCTTCATCCCAAACTTAAAGGGAACCCAAAGCTCCATACAAACTAATACAAAATGTTCTGAAGCATATCTCAGCTCACTAGATTCTTGTATCACCAGGAGACGCTCCAATCACACACTCAAGTTTACGACAAGCTTCAAAGATTTGAGTCTTGTAGTACATCAAATCCTATCACCACCGATTCCCCCCCCCCCTCAAACGCGAGAGATTCTTGGTAGTGTCCCTGGTATCGAAACCCTGAGTTTCCAACTCCTGAGGGAGAAAATTCAGATTTACCAGTGCTTCACAGCCAGTGTCCTCCCAGCCCATTGCTCTCGCCCAGTCTCATCAATAGTCTCAACATCTATTATAGCCTTACCTACGACTAAAGAAGAATGCCGTCACTTTTCCAGTCTTGGCTCCTGCAACAGAGACACTGCAACGGACCCATGTGAGCTGTTGTCTAACACGTACATACCTGAAAGAGCACTTCATCCAACACACTATTGAGTTCTCACACAAAAGTAATCCTGTTGTGCTGGTTTTTTTTTTCAAACTTTCACCAATTTAGTTACACAAAAGAGAAACAAAGGCTTTGTCTACGGTGCTTATGCCACGTACTTTAAAGCCCTCCTAATCAGTCAAATCCATATATTTTTCCATTTCTTCTGATAACACTGCACAATGGACACACCTTTCTGAATTCATCATGCCCAGCCTGTTTCTACCCCATCTGCCATTTATTTGCACCCACAGCGATCTTTTCAGAAGGTTTGGGGACACATCACCTTCTGGATTAGTCTATTGTTGACACCCTCTATGGACAAAGGTCATTTATGGGACCTGCAGTTCTTGCAGGGGCTGAGCTTCTCCATCTGCCTTATCCTCCCCTCTTACTGTACCCCTATAGGACTTCTTTGTTCTTGCCACATTGCTTCAAGTCATATATGTGTGCATCATATCCTCTACTGTCAAACACTTTTGCAGGTGCTCCCAACAGTACTTTACCTAGATAAATCTCCCAACCTATTAATCCCAGGATAATGTGTAATACTCATTTGCCCTGACTTCTTTAACTAATTAAACCCTCTACTATAACTCCTACCATGGCTTTCAGAGCACAACTTCATTTATGTGTGATAGTTTTTTTATGAACAGAATTCATTTCTGCCTATAGATTGCAAGCTGTACAGTTACAAAGACTATGAGCGTCTTTGTCCACCTAAGACATGGTACACACTTAAATGTAGTCATTATTCTTGTTCTCTCCAAGAACAAGAAGCTATTTGACCTTGAAAAAAAGTAATTTAATTTTTATGTAGATATAAGCCATATTTATATGTGCAGCTGGCTCTCTATATATGCATCTATATATGCATCTGTGGATTCAGTAAGCTGCAGAGAGAAAATATTTTAAAAACATTCTTAATGTAGTACATGTTTTTTTTTCCTTTTCCCCCCATAATGCATGCAACCACTTATACAGAATTTGTATTGTATTAGGCCTAGAAATGAGTTGAAGTATTTGCAAGAATTTTGATACTTATATAAAAATACTATATGTTTTTATAAGGGGTCCTACACCACTGCTCCTTTAGATATTGAGCAACAGTTGTACATATCAGTACTATAAATAATCCACATTTATACAGGAATTAGTTGAGGATTAGAAGTAACTGGCTTAGTTGATGAAGTTGTTAGCAGTGTGCCTAACAGAGTGGGAATCCAGTACTTGTTGCATGTTAGGCATTGTGAATAGACCAAGGCTGTAATAGAAACCTCAGTGTTTGTTTCCTACACTGCATTTTGCCAAGTCCTAAATGTCCTGTGTGCAGAGTTGTTTGGCTCAAACTGAGACATCTGAGCACATGAGAACACATTCTCAGAACAAAGAGTTGACTCTGAAATACCCAGAATGCAAATTATCTTTTTCTTTTGAGACATGACCCAAATCTTTTAACATAGGATGTGCCTGTTTGAATAATCTCACATATCCTGGTAACAGGGTTATGGACAGTTGCTACTGATCTAGCTAATCTATCAGAAACTCTAGATCTGGCAATAGTCATCTAAGATGTCATGGTACTAATTTGACAGCTGAGGAATTGGAGATTCATTAAGGTTAAGTCATTGCCTTGGATAATATCCAGTGAGCATAACAGTTAGAACCCAAATTTGAAAATTGATGATTATAAACAGGAAGCATATGGCTTAACTTTGTTCTCTGAATCCAGATCAATAGGACAGTCTCTCTCTCTCTCTCTCTCTCTCTCTCTCTCTCTCTCT